>WOGR01002030.1:0-18361 GCA_015342045.1 Leptinotarsa lineolata | reverse complement strand
CCGGGGTTTTTTTGAAGTGGGAAATCATAATTTCGTATTAATTGTAGAATTGGTGATAATTGTACAGATCAATCATTAAAATAATCGTACTGTTCGCTTATCTTCAAGAAGGTATTGAGTATTGCTATTATTGATTTATTATAGTCCAGTGAATCTATTAATTGAGCGATATGATTAACAACGGAAATGCCCCTGAATCAATCTCTGAACCTATCTCTGAAATTGAATCATACAAATTGTCAGAGATATTTTCAATCGTCCTGAGTTTGAAGAAGATCGAATATTTTTAACAACATTTACAAATGCCTTTGACTGTGCGTACCAAATGTCAACTCGCGATCAAAGAAACCTTCTAACAAACCACATTAAAAACAAACTTCGCGGAAGAGCTGCACAACTAATAAGCTCTCGAAATCCCGAAACTTATCAGGAAATTAGACACCTACTGAATTTGAACTTTGGTGATACCAGAGATCTCACATCTTCAATTCAGGATTTGCAAAGACAACTCTCAAACGAAAGCGCTTTCATATTCTTCAACCGATTACAAATACACAATACTAAAATGCACGCTTGTATTAAAAAATCTGCACCAACTGTTGATCACAAAAAAAGCTCAATCGAGACTTATTGAAACTCACCGGAATAGAACCCAGACAAGGACAAGAAATACGCGCGGGAAACCCCAGAGACATGCTTGAAGCACACATGCAAATCAGGAGAGAACTCCAGCTTTCGTATTTCGTAAACCAAAAACATGACAAACACAACCAACCGAAAAACAACATCCCGAAAAGACCCCAACAACCTCAAACTTCAAGAACGTGCAACTTTTGTGGACGTTTTGGTCATTTGTCAAACGAATGCCGCCAAAGACAACGACCACAACCAAACAACGCGAATTTTATTCAAAACACGAATTTCCCTCAACAAAACCGTCCCCAAACGAGTTTCCAAAACAATCCACAGAGACAACAATTCCAAAATAATCAACAGAGACCACAATTTCAAAATAATCAACAAAGGCCGCAATTCCAAAACACCTCATCTAGGCCAAATTTCCAAAATCATAACCAAAATCGTCCCTCAGTGATTCAACGCAATCCCAACTTGAATCAACAAAGAACACATTGCGTTAGATACGCAAACACACAACATCAAGAGAATTATTCAGAATATGACAACTACTATACAGCTAGTAGCCCAGAAGATGACTATTATACTGATAATGGTCAATATACTCAGGAACAATACGATCAATACAACCAATATGATCAATACAACCAATATGATCAATACGATCAATACGACTCAAACAACCAACATGACAAATATGTTAACAATCCAAACACATCAGAATACCAGGATTTTCTATCACTCCCTACACAACATCACCCTCCAGATTTCAATCAACCTCAAGACATAACGTCGGACATTCAAACCCAAATCCAATCAATAAACCTAGAAGATTATCACCCAGACCTAAATTTCCCGGAACAACGCTTTATGTAAGTTCACTTCATTTCATGAACTCAAAAAACTTGTACTACATAAAAGACCTCTCAAACACTTTCGAAATTCTAATAGATACTGGCGCAGGAATTTCGATTATCAAACCAAAAACCTGTGAAAAATATCTTTAGCAATTTCCAGAAAATGTAATAGTCCAGGGAATCACGGACCAAAAAGTTTCAATAAGCGAATCGAATCTAATCAATTTCAAAGATAATGACCCCCATAAAGTCTACGTTCACGACCTAGATATTGAATTCGATGGTTTGTTAGGATCTGACTTTCTGGAACATTATAATTGCATAATTGATTTAAAAAATAAACAATTAATTACGAATTTCAAAACGGTTCCTTTATTCAAAGTTATTGACAACGAAGTAACTGAGAATTCGAAACCAAATCAAATCACAATTGAACCCAGAACAGAAAGAATATTTAAACTTGAAAGTAACTTCAGAAACACCGACGCTATACTGCTAGCGCAAAAAAAAGAAAAATTCATAATACCAAATGCTTTAGTGAAAATCGACGAAAAAGGTGAATTTTTGACATCTGTCATAAATACAAACGCAATTCCCAAAATAATTGATTTTTCAGACTTAATTCTTGAACAGATAACAGACTTTGAATCAATTCTGAACTTTAACACCTCTCATGATAACTTAGAACAAATCGACAGGACCCAAGAAATAAAAAACCAACTTAGACTTGACCATTTGAACCAAGAAGAAGAACAAATGAAAACCGAATTATGCCTAGACTTTTTCGACATATTCTATCTCGATGGCGACAACCTTACCACAAACGAAATCAAACACACAATCGAGACTAATAATGCAAGACCCGTGTTTACATTTCGATTATTCATTGTGCCCAGAAAAACTCGAGGGTGTGATTGTAACTTGAACTGTAACTTTAAAAAACTGTAGGTTGTACGGTCCTAGCTAACTTTTCTGTAAGAAATTATATTCTCCACAACTTCACATTCATTTTTACCAAAAAAATTGGCAACACCAAAATATTGAGTCGAAACCTAAATAAATTCTTGTGTTATTCAAATGGAATCGAATTGTTGAATGAGTAAGATTTTTTAACGAAAATTTGATAAAATGAAACATGCTGATATATACTTAAGATCGTGAGCTAAATGTTCTTCAAAGTGAACTTTTTTGTTTATTATAATTTATTAAAGGTATTTTTTTACTATCTATACTAATGAACAAATTTCCACATCATTATTGTTACCAAAGATGCGTTTCGCTACGCGGTAGCTTCGTCAGTCGAACTGGTACAAAACTTTTTCGTGTCATTTGGTAATGAATCATTCATTAACAAATAGACAAATCTAGTTATGCAATCAATCAATTATTTTTTTTATGTTACATGGTTTTACTGAAAATGAAGATAATGTAGATAATGTATTAAAAGCTAAAAAATAATGTGGTGGTTCCTAGGTACCAATCATCACACCACCCTCCTCATCAATCTAGGATAATGATCAGGCAAAATATAGAAGCGTTGGACACAGAGTAACCTGAGTATATATCATGTAAATAGCATTTATAATAATATAGCGGCTGACCCACCGATTTTATTTTTTGTCTGATCAATGCCCTAGATTGCTGAGGAGAGTGGTGTGATGACTGGTACTTAGCACGTATTGCATTATTTTTCAGCTTTTAGTGCATGACCTACATTATTATTATCTTTATTTTCAATAAAATCATTCATTTGATTTTCTCAATTAATTTTTCTCAGCTTTACAGTTTTTGATTTTTTTCATAGTGTACTACTATTCTACAAGTCAAGCCCTTTAACTTGATACCAATATTGAGAGTGTTGACAGAGAAAATTTAACTTGCTATTTCGTTGGCGGCCATATTGAATTTGAATTTTTTTTTATAGTACACTCTATTCTACTAGTCAAGCCCTTTTTTCAATATCCATATTGAGGTGGATGTGAAAAAATATTTAATCCGCCATTTTGTTGACAGACATATTGGATTTTCATTTCGTTTTATGGTGAACTATATTCTAATAGTCATCAAGCCTTTCCATTTGATACCCATATTGAAGTAGTTGTAAAAAAAATGTAATACGCCATTTTGTAGCGGCAGCCATTTTGAATCTACAATAATACAGAATAAATTGAATCGTATTCTCATCAGAACTGGATGCGTGTACCAAATATCAGATAAATCTGTCTGTAGAAAAGGGATCAAATTTCAATTGCTGATAAAATGCGTAACTTGCTATTTTGTTGGTTTGTTGGCGGTCATATTCGACATTTTTTTCATAGTCTATGATACCCATATTGAAGCATTCGCGAAAAAATATGTAACACGCCATTTTGTAGCGTCAGCCATCTTGCATTCACAGTGATACAGAATACATTGAATTGTATTGTCATCCGAACTGAAGGTGTGTGCCAAATATTTGATCGATCTGCAAACAGGAAGGGGGTCAAATTCCAATTAATAAACATAACCCAATCAACAACATAAATAAATAACTGAATAAATAAACATGGTAAGCTGAACGAAACCGTTCAAAAATGATTTTCATTATTCAGTTCTCATAAAAAAGTATAATTAAAAAAATTTCATCACATTCTTTTTGTGTCAAAAAATAATTAAAGATGCAAACCGAATTTTATAGGTAGATTGGTATCATAAACCAACTTTTTCTGAGGAAAATCTAATTCATAATGATTGAACAAAACTATCATTTATTTGAGAAAAAAATTAATAATGATTCGATAGTGATGAAAATTTAAGAAGTGAGTGTTTGGAATGTCCATCATTTTATAAAATGCACTTTGCACTCCACCCTCTTATATATTTGCTATTTCGTCCCCTTGAATTACTTTCTCGTGCATTCTCAAAATAACCTAAAAATAAACTTTGAAAGACATTGTATGATATATCTTTGAAATCGGCATGAGAAGATATTTCGAAATGTGTCATAAAATATGTAGGTCCCTATTGAAAAAAATTAGGTTGAGGGTGGTCAAGAGAGTACGAAACGTTGGAGTTGAAATGTGATCATCAAATCGAAGAGAATCAACTATCGAATGGAAAATGCTTGAAACGATTTTTGATAATTTCTGACATAACGAAGGAAAAAAGAAAAATCAAATTTACAGAATTTACTTTTCTTATGATATCTCAATAACCGGCCCTGATATTCCATATATATATATCTATTATTATGTAATTCTTTGAATTATCTACGATCTTATCACAAATACCTCATAAATTCATGAAAGATATTCTCAAATGGAATGAGAAAATTTCAGTTCATACTTCTTATATACATTTTGACTGATAATTCGAAACAAACAACTCATGTGAATTTTCCTATTTGGAAGGATTAGCATTCCATTGTTGTATTTCATCATGTTGTAACTAGTCTTGTATATAGTCCTTCATTATTCGAAAACGACTGGATACATTTCCATAATAATAAAATTGTTGGATTTGTCTCCAACCGAAATATTAAAATAATTCACATTTGAAAATTGGATTAACTGGGTTTCTCTCTGATACTCTTTCAATTAGCTCAGTTTTACACTAACTCACTATAAAGTAAGATTCATACTATATCCCGCCTCTTTGGTGAACTCACCACTAATATCATTCGTTAAAATAATGAGAAAATGTGGGCGTAGCTTGATAATAAAAAACAAAAAATGCAACATTTGGAATACGCAGAGGGGCATATGTTCATTTGTTCAAAGTGGCCAACAAATCGAGCACAAACGAAACAAAAACAAAACAATGAATACAAAACAAATGATGGGTCTACAATTCTTATATTTCAATTCAATCATATTTTTCCTCAAACCAAGACCCGCTTATTGAATTCACATTCAATCATCTCATTTCAAAAAACAATCAATAAAAAAACATTTTCCTGTTTTGAACTGTTTTGATTCAACTGTCTTTCAACAAAGATAATTTCAGCAAGGAATGAGCTATCCTCAATCGACTCTTTTGTTATCTGATAGAACTATAATGCAAAGTCAAACTTCTACAATGTAATGTACTCAACCCTGATTTGGGGGTAATATAATCACAAAACCTCATGATTGGTGGTGGAAATTGCAGTCGAATAATTTCTGAACTACTCATCAACTGAAGATGGCAACTTAGAATCTCACACATGAAACTTTCCAATCTAGTTCAAATGCCACCCAGAAACGAAACGTATACTGGAATCATTCCCCCACGATAGTAAACTTCTAAATTTTTTTTTCACCAAAAAACGCAAACCAAATTAGTCTCCGAGACAAATCACGAGTTGAATCTGATTTTCGTTTCAAAATATTTCTTCTTGAACTTTCAAAACCTTTTGGGATTGAAAACAGTCAGATAAAGAATACTTCCAATTTAATTGAGTTTTGCTGTTGTGAAGATTTTCAACAATGTTTTGGTTAATTGAAAGAAATGAGAAAATGATCCTTATTTGGAAAATAGAACAAAATTGAACATATATATTTATCATCTAAGAGCACATGAAATATGCCTCAATAATCTTTTTTTTCGATTCAGTAAGAATTTTTATCAACAAGAACTTGAAACTCTCTTCACCGACTCTGGGTGATATCTTTATGAAATATTTTGAACAGCTATGTATTGAGATTTATCAGTGTTCCTAAGATATAATGAAGACATATTGAGGATGCATTCACTTTCTGGGACCATAATCCGGAATTTATTCCTTAAATTCGAGTGAATACAAAAAATCACACAATAGAATCTACATCAAGAAAACTCAACTTCAATTCCTCCATAACTACACTTTATAAATAATGACCCTAAAATGATATCCCCAATATTAGTCAAATTTTCACGCTATAGTCAAAAATGTATACTTGAGTGTTTTTATGATAGGCCTTGATTAGCTTATAAATTAGTTCGTGATCTAGAAGAGGAAGCGAGTGTTATTAAAACTGTTCTGAAAGAAAACGCGTAACTATCCGGAACTTCTTGTAGAAAGCGCGCTCAATTGAATTGGTAGTAACAGTAATCCACATACACAGTTCCCACAATCATCACCAAGTCAATAACAGCAAATATATTTGACAACTACCCTATCCTGGTTTGTCTGTAAAATTGAGACAAATAAGATACAGATATGTTAGAACCACTTTCAGAACTAACTATACGTTGAGACTTATTCTTACAGATATAAGAAAAAACCAACATCTTGAATATATGAAGAGAACACGGACAACAGAATTGTGAATAGGGGAGTATATTCTGAATGTAAATGGTTTTCATGCAACAGAATAGAAACAGAAATTGTCACCAAAGAACCTTATAAAACAACGAATGTATGTTAACTAACTCTGTAAATAAATTGCATTCGATGTGTATCATGAAAACTATCAATATTGTATCCCACCATTTTAATCTTTCAACGAAAGGGATGAACATATTCGCGAAATAGGCGGTTCAGATTTCAATAACGAAAATTTACCGTTTTTCGAAACGTTAGCCATCTACGGTAAGAAGTCACCTCCGAAATTTAAAAAAATATGATGGAATCTATTTTTTGTGAATAATAAAACATACCAAAAATAATCGGCATATTGCTGTGTCGGCCCCAACGGCTCCACTCGAAATGTTTTGATTGAATATATAAATCTTGTTTCGTAGATAAGATGTATTTTAATATATGTTTTTCCGTCAGTTGAAAATATCTTGTTTGGTTGTCGAAATGATTGTAGGTATCTTGGATGAATTTGACGAACACTTTTTATTCAAATGAATAACGTAACACTGACGTTTACCTCCAAAGTCGAAAAGTTTATGAACCAAATATTATCTGAAGTTGAACTAGTTGTATTCGATATGCCTAAAATGAACTGTTGTGATCGAAACGCTGCGGTATAAATGTCATTTATCTTTTCGATTCTATTTCTACATCTAACTCCACGCCTACTCTTTCTGCATTACCTACGTCGGAAGTTTCCTGTAACTGCTCGTAGGACTATGCAATACTTCTTCAGAGGCAACAGGTCTAAATTTAATGTGAGACAATAACTGCTCAGAATATTCATTCAAATTATACGATGCTGCTGCTGTTGCATATACTGATCACTTTTGAATCTCAGGAATAAAATCATGTCTTCCATAAAAACAAATAATACTATAGTAATGCTTGAGTACTGAGAGAAGAAACAAGTTGTCTATTGTGAGTTTATAAATTTATCCAGATGTACGTAAAATTCCGATGTACAATTATTTTCGAATTTGTACCTGAATTGATTCATATTCGAGTATCACTCAATCCATCTCAATTTCAAGTCAGTCAAAAATTACTCAATAGAGATTGAGTATTCAAATTCTAAGAAATCAATAATGAAAAACATTTAGAAAACAGAGCATTTCAAAGTATTATTATTAATATTATTATTTTGGAGAAAATAAATTTTGAATTGAGTCGAACCCATCAAATAACCGCAATACATAATTCAAATGATATATATTCACCCATTTTATAAAAAAGAAATGATTTTTTTACGGAATTACAATATACAGGCAAATCTCTCGAAAAGATTTTATATTATATAAATTGCGGAATGTGATAAAATCATGTATTTAAATTCATCTGAAGCTCATTTTCATTTCTCAAATTAAATGAAAGCATGTCAAAAAGAGTTTTTTCACCTTTTATAATTCTTGCTCATTATAGTTATCTTGTAATACCTAGCAAAAGCTATGTATGTCAATATTCATTTTAACTTCGCTGAGAGAAAGATTTCTTCAATTATGAATTTTTGGGCTTCGACCCTGTATCTTCCTACGATCTATCGAGAAGTGAATAGCAGGTGAAAAGTATCTTAACTAAGATAAAAATTCAGTTAGAGCATATTGGGCATTATTCTGGAATCATATAATGATAGAGAATTTATAAGTTGGTATACCAAGTGATCATATTTCAAAAAGACCGGCCTTCGTGCGATTGGCAAGAACTCTACAGTCTTTACGGAATTGCCTAACATCTAAAATTTTGATGTGGAGAAATCCGCATCTGGTGACAGCCGCTCCTAATTTTAATTTAATCAATTTCTTTTGAGCTATTGACCTCAACACATTTTTTCGACAAGCTACACTAGTGTGTCTACATTGTGTTATTACTTGTTGAAAAACCTACGTTGTTACAATCTCTGAAAATATATTTTAGTCTTCCATACCATTTAATGCATTTTTCTTGCATCCTTGTAACATTTTTCCGAAAACCACCAGACTTTTTCTTACCTTCACCTAGTTATTACTTGCCAGTCTTTGATTATTTTATTAGTTTCATTGTGGTCTCGGTAGTGTAGAGGTTAGCACATCCGCCTTTCAAGCGGAAGACCAGGGTTCGATTCCCCGCCAGGCCACCGTGCTAGGCAATCGCATGTTGAAAGGTAAGGCCTCGTTAATACATTGCTCGCACTAGTTTCGACTTCTGAGGGTTGACATTAGTCAGCTGGTTAACGGAACGAACAATTTCAGAACAATTTTAGAACAACAACAGTTGTATCAACACTGTTTTCACGTTTCATTGTTTGACATAATCGATATTTTATCTATTCATTCATTTGTTCTTTCAATGATTTCGAATCATAATAAAATCATATCAAACAAAGGAAGAAGGAACTAATAAAATTCAGTCTGGAAGATAACAATTTTTTGACGTTGATCGAAATAACAAGTATATTTCAGGCAATATAGTAGGCTTCTCTGAAGGACTACGTCTGCCGGTCTACCGATTTGTATAAATGACAAAATTAAATGAGTATTCAACTGACGTCACGTATTAGCAAAATGAGGATACCTCTTCGTTTTGAAAACCTGGTTCGAAGTTGGTTAGGCAAATGTAGTCCTTTGGAATGACCCGCTAGATTACCTGAAATGATGCACTTTTTTGTGGGTATTCGTTAATATGAAGAATAAGTTACACAACCTCAGTTTATTTCAGAGCTCATAATAAACATAAGAGGTGCTCCTGATGAAATTACCCTAGAAACCTAGAATATGAACAATAAATTCAAAACAAACTTAATTATCGTCAAGAAATGAAAAGTCTACATTATGTACATACATTGGAATGAACTGAAGTGAAATTTGAATACATTTTTCATGAAATTATGATAGCTATCGTTTGTTTGCAGATCCTCGAAACGAAAAGAGAACTGCTGATTATTCAGAAAAAGCTCATCCGATTCACAAAAATAAAGAAGTGTTGGATAGAGAATTCAAATACTCATCAAACAAGGTGTCATAAGACTCTTTTTATTCAAAAATTGATAACGCCCTCTCGGCGACAAGTGATGCAACATTATTGTCTCTCTCACCAGAACGTACTGAAAATGATACCTCTTTACATACATTGTGCCAAACCTTTATATCTTGTCCCGTTCAAAAGTTATAAGCGGAAAGACTATCAATGATTTATTTTTTCCGTGGGTATTTCTTTCCTTGGTTTGATTTAATGAAATTTACATGTTATTGCAAGCATGTGGAAGAATATAAATTCACAAAAAAAATGTTGAATTTTACGGTGATGAAGTTATTATTCGACCCGTGTGGGGTGACGCAGCCCAGCGGGATGTTTTGTAACCCATGAAAACCAACAGATCAGCGCAAATTGGCGCCCACACACTAAGTGTCGCGACTAGCATGACACGTGCCTCGCGTGGCACAGTGATTGACACACAGTTTTTCCGTGCCATTTCTCTCGCATGTTGCCTTGTTTTCTTTTTGTTCATTGTTTAAATTCAAAGTAATGGTTGAGAAAAAGTTCATTGAGACTGTGACCCTAGCGATCCAAATAATATGAAAACAAAATTCAGAAACAGGATTTGGAATGAACTTGCAGGGTAATTTTATTTCACAATTAACGAGCAAACAATAAAGCAAAAATCTGTCGTCAGCATCATTGTCGGATTCTGATTACGAACTCAACAAAAGCAATCATTTTTCAACCCAGTCGGACACAACAGTATGATTGTGGATTATCCACGCTACTCGTGTGACACGTGCGTGTCTTCAATTTGCGCCTACCCTAAGACCTTCGTCCTTTTCATCGCATTCCAAAGAAGATCAATATCACCAGCAAAGTATAATACTGGAAATACCTACATTTTCCTTCAATAGATCAAATACATCACCAAAACACGTCTTCAAGGATTCTTCGACCTGAAACTAATAGAAAAACACTCCGAATGATAACATTTTTCAAAATTATTCATCAGCACAAATTACAGGTTACGGAAGGTAGGTAGTATATAACTTTTGGAAAAAGAATACTATAGAATGAACAAATTATGAAATAATTTCGATTATTCGAGGATAAACCAATTTTATCAACTTCTGGATGCCAAATTTCGAATATATGGTGAAATATTTTCCACTTTTCATGAAACAACATGATTCACATCTCTCTGCACTAATTGTTCTTAGGTGATTTCTGATGATACTGAACCAACAACAATACCTGTTATTGATTATTGTACGAGGTCTGTGCAAAAAATTAGGTAAATGTTGAAATTTCGCGGGCTACAAATATTTGAATCAGGATTTTTTATTATTTTATATTGATACACCAGTCTCAAACATATGTTCACAGTTTCAGCTGTATAGCATGTTCAGTTTGTTGGTGAGAGGCATGAAAGTTAAAAGTGTTTTACGTGTTAGGAGATTTTTTGCTATCGAAAAAATGAATCAAAGGATTTGCATCAAATTTTGTGTGAAACCTGTTCACAATAATACTTGAAATATTCTCAGTGGTATACTATGATTTTACTGCGAGTCAAAAAAATGTTTACAAGTGCTTCAAGCTTTTTACAGAAGGTCGAGAAGATGTGGATGACGACGCTCGCCCAGAACGTTCCAGCCCGTCAACAACTGATGAAAATGTTGAGAAAGTGAAGAAAATTGTTATGGAGAATCATTGAATCACTATTAGAGAAGTTGCTGGGGATGTTGGCATATCCGTTGGCTCATACTATGCAACTTTTTAAAAATTTTGGACATGAAAAGTGTGGCTTAAATCACGAATCATGAGTATAACGGAGTATAGTAGAACGGTCAATGAAAAGTATCATCTAGAAGTTATCCGCGGCTTGCGAAAAGCAATTCGAATAAAACGTCCGGTATTGTGGAAAAACAATTCATGGCTTTTGCATCACGATCATGCACCTGCTCACTCGAAATCGCTTGTTCGTGATTTTTTGGCCAAAAAAACACCGGAAACATACCTTCGCCTCTGTATTCACCAGACTAGGTGTCCTGCTACTTTTTCGTGTTCCCAAGATTGAAAAGACCTATGGAAAAACGGTATTCTGCGATGATTGAGCAGATAAAACCGAATCGCTGAGAGAGTTCAAGAACGCACCAAAACGCGTACCTATATCACAACCAACTCTGAAGAGGACAAAATAGGAATTGATGAATGAATAAATATTTTTTTGGGAAAATGAAAATTCACCCTATTTTTTTAACAGACTTCGTATACAGAAATGTTTCTTGAATGTATCTTGAAAAATATATTTCACTACTTTTCTTAGAATCGCTACCGTTCGTGAACCCATTGTGAAGGGTTGGAAAGTAAAGTGGATTGAATAATGGGATATCACGTTGTTCACATAACATCCATTCCATGATCAAACTTAACTTTCGAAACAAACAACAATCTCCGATATCAGTTAGCACACTAGAGTGAAAAATTTGGAGTTGTTGTGGAAGACGAATATCCATAATGACTCTGTTTTTCGTTTATTTGATTTAATTTGACTCAATTTCTTTGTATGTTGCATTGTGTTAAAAAGTCAGTTGATTATCAAATAAAAACTAACTTGAACGAAACGATTGAGAATAAAACGGCTTCTTTGAAAATATTCAAACCTACTACGGAAAGAGAAACAAGTAGAAAACAAAAAATATTTGAAGACATCAAAGTCCAAAAGAAGTTTACAAAGAATAAAAGAACTGAAAGATATTTTGGAACAAAAGAAACGGAACTAGAGGTAAGGTAGTTAGAATAAGAGTTGAAGATAGCAGAAATAGGTTATCCAGTTTCAGAAAACACTAGAAGTATAGGAATACCTGATAATGCAAGTTTAGCTCTTATTCAAGATTGGGTAAATAGAATACCAACAGGAAAGCTATCTGATTCGGGTGCTCCGTTTGATGAATGTGCTTTTTCTTTGGGTTGTAGGGGTGAAAAACCAAAGTCGATTCAATTTGTGGAATTTAGAGGAACGACACGTTTCTGCAATTCCAATAAAAGGGAAAATATAGCGAGACTGAACAGTTTTCTTTATGGGAAAGCCAGAGGAAGTGTATAATCTCTTTTAACGTCCACTTTGGAAGTAGATTAGATAATTTATGTTCTGAATAGACATTTTTGGGAGACCGAAAATTTTTGTGAATGACTGAATTACCAAAAAAATTCCAAACTTTAGAGAAGGTAGACTTCAATCTATTGAAGATTTTAATAAATCCGCAGTTATCCGATTTGTATGCAAAGTTTACCTCTTATCTCTTATTTCGAAAACTGATAACGAATTCATCACAAATCTAGAGTTTTCGGAGTGTCAGAGACTGCAGAAAATGTGAGTTTGATAGCGATTCCAGAAGAACAAGAAAAGGAAAAGAAGTACGTATGTACTACTACCTACATATGAACATGGAAAACAAGATAAACCATCTACTGAGTGGCGTTACTATAAAATGAAAAACCATAAAACCTAAAAATGTTAGTTTTTTCTAGCATTGGACATAGATAAAAGGCTAGAATGGGTAATAAAAACAAAAACTTGCTTCTGTTGTATTTCCTCTAACTAACCAGATAAATATTATAAAATAAGAAAAACTTGTAACATAAATGGATGCAAAATCGATCATAACCCTTTGCTACATGATAACAGAATGCAGGACTCGGAAATTGTTAGTCATCATTCAAGTGCATTTGTATGTGAGTAAGTGAGCAGACGTGTTTGAAATCGCTCCAAGTTTAAATGTGAATAAGCTAGTTGAAAACCAATTGATTGATATGATTCTTATATGAGCATATAGGAGGTAAAAATTTAAAAAATCTGAGTAATTGTATTCTAGATACTCACAATAGCAAATAGAAATTTGAAGAAATCCGCAAAAAAATTTTTTCAAATAATACTAGAAAGCAGTACAGATATATCAAAAATATCTGTTGAATAGTACGGGAGTCTACGCATTATTTATTCACGATAGACGGTGAATGTTCTGGAGAAATGTCACAAAAGTCTATGAATGATGTCTATGAACTATTTGTTGAGGTGAAAGCTTTAAACGAAGAAATTAAAAAAGAACTGAAGGAATTTAAAAATACCGTAACCCAAGAAATTGCCGATTTACAATCAAAAAATGAAAAGTTTATTGGAAGAAAACTGTAAATTGAAGCGAAAGATCCAATATCTAGAGTAAGGACGTGGTCTCAAATATTATACGAGAAAAATCAAAAATAAAATTTACTAATCAAGATATAGCTGACATTTACAGATTTGAAAATAAATCAGACCACTGTACCAGACCGGTGGTTGTGAAACTATTGAGGTTTGCTGTTGAAGCGGAGTGTCGCTGAACGCTGAGCTCACGACAGAGGAATATAGCAAATGGAAATTGTTATACAGAAATCTTCAACTAGCCAGAAGGCACTCTTTAGAAGCCAATATAAAGAAAAACATCCCCTACATTGGGGTAAGTGATATACTTACGAAGTATTGATTGATGAATCAATAGTGTAAAATCTGATAGTTAGCTCTTCAGAAAATCTTCGTGAACCAGAAAAAGAAGTATTGTACAAAAAACGTAAGTTGGATCTAACACCTACAAAACCAACAGGACCAAGAACTAAGAGTAAATCTGTTAATAAACATACGGAAATAACAAATAAGTAGACTGAATTTTGAATAAAAAAATCATTTGTTTTCACTATTTCTTTTTTGAATGTCATAGTTCATTTATATTTTTTATATAGTTTTCCTTCTTCCATTTTACCAATAAGAAGTTTATATCTCACAAATAAAAAAATCATTTAGTTGCATAATATTAACTGAAACTTGGGATATCAAAAATGAATTATTATAAAGATTAAATGATTATGAGATGATATACAATGGAGAACGTTTGAATCAAAATGATGGGATAATCATATATATAAAGAAAAAAAATTCCGTTCACTCACAAAATATTAAAAATAGGTCTTGTTAATTGTATCCAGGTAAATCTGGGAATAGATGAAAAAAGTGTCAATATTTCAGCTATTTATAGACCTCCCTCCACTGATGAACTTGACTTTCTAAATAATTTTGAAACTTTCTTGAACTCTGAAGATTATCGCAGATATGAACATACTTTCATTATAGGTGATAGTAATCTCAATATTCTCAATACCTGTCCAGAAACTGAATATTATTTAAATTCATTATCTGCAAATGGTTCCATTTCTCTCATAAATAAAATGACTAGAGTTACAAATAAAACTTCATCATGCCAAGACCATATTTTTTTTTAGAGATGAAAGTAATCGTATTCATGATCTACATCCAGCCCTTCTAAAGGGCTGGCAATAACAGATCATTATCCAGTATTATTAGCATTGAGTAGTATTGAAAAGAAGGAAAATCACCCATGTCCGAATGTTCATAAGAAATTGAATAAACAGAAAATAATACTGCTATTACAAAATCAATGTTGGGATGAAATATAAGTAAATTCAGATCCGAATGGAGCTTTTGATATATTTTTTAACATATATGAGAGTTTAGTCAAATACGCGACAACAACACTTATATGGAAAAAAAGGAGAGAAAAGAAACCATGGATATCACAGGGCATGATGAATTCGATAAAGAAACGAGACGAAGTATTTCATTTATACATAAAAAATTCATTAGATAATAACAAAAAATTGAATATGTAAGTTATAGAAACTATCTGAAAAAATTAATAAAAAAAACTAAACAAGACTTTTTCAATTCAGAAATCTGGGAAGCTGAAGAAACACCTGAAAGATTGTGTGGAGTTATAAATGATTGCACGGATAATTATCGAAATAGTCACGAAAATATCAGGAAAATAAAATTAAATGACAATTCTGAAATTACAGATTCACTGGCAATAGATAAGCAAATAAATGATTATTTTTCACATGTAGGGCAACAATCAACAGAAAAAAATCACAAATCCAATTAAAGAGCAAAATTTTAAATATTTGAATGAATCTTTCTTATAACCAACTGATAAAGAGGAACTGAGACTTTAAAAAAGGGGAAAGCACCTGGACCGGACAATATAAAAAATGAAATAATCAAACTTTCATCTGATTATATATCAGAACCACTTTCCTATATTTTCAATTTATGTATAGAATTTGGTAAAGTACCAAATTATTTCAAAACTGCTACTATTAAACCATTATGCAAAGGAGGAGAAAGAACATGTGTATCAAATTATCGACCAATATCCTTAACCTCATCCTTTGCCAAATTATTCGAGAAAATCATAAAAAATAGCTTAGTGAAGTATTTGAACCAGAATAACATTATTGCAGATACACAATATGGTTCTCGTGAAAGCAAAAGCACCCAAGACGCCATTGCAAAACGTACTTGCATGATATATAATGCTGTTGATAGCAAGAAGAGTTGTTTGGGTGTTTTCATAGATCTGTCAAAGGCTTTCGACTCGGTTAGTCACGAGCTTTTGCTAGAAAAATTGGAACATCTTGGTGTAAGAGGAGTGGTGAGGCTGCTCATTCTACTTATGCACTTTCCGATGTCATTTTCTTTTCTTCATTACATTTTCCCTTTTCCTTTATCATATATGTAATGAAAGGAAGAAGAAAAAATTGATGAAAGCCATGGAGATTAAAAAATAAATCAAAAACCCGAAATATATACCCCTAAATAAACAACTCGATTTATGTAGGTTTCCACTCTTGAATCTATAAGTTTGACAACCACGATGATCTCTATAATCTCCATTGTAGAATTTCATAGTTGGCACCCTTATTGAATAACTATCTCGCTCTCCAGCTCACCTGTAATCTCATATAACCCTGTGTTCAGATTTCAAAATGTTAGTTTATGCTTGATAATGGGGTAGAACTCCATTATCATTGCCTAGTGGCAATTAGACAGAAGTGTTTCCATCCATCTCATTGAAGTGATCATAAATTTCCACAAAATAAACAATTGCAGACTGAATGATACCATTTTGAGGAGTCCAGATTTGCTTGATCCATTAATGAGCATTTTTTTTACATTTTGCCAGAGAAACATCGTTTTCTCTGTACACATGAAGAAGATGTTTACCAAGGTGAACATAAGAGAAGAGAATAGGCTAGCTCAGTGATTTCTCTGGCGAGGTTATGAGAGACGTAAATTTCTAGAAGAATACGAAATGATTTCAATGATTTTTGTTGCTGTATCTCCTCCAACATCTGCAAAATATGTAATGAGAAGAAACACAAAGGAATTCCAAGACACTCATTCAAAAGCAGTTAGGGCCATTTTCAAAAAACATTATGATGACTGTTTATTGGATAGTGCCGATGACGAAAGAGAAGCAAAACACTTGATTCCATCAGTTATCGACGTTCGCAAGACGGGTGGATTTTGTATCAGGAATTGGAGTTGTAACTCCAAAGAAGCACCGGGTTTGGACGCAATTGGGGATACATTTTCTTTTCAATTGAAAATTGATGATTTGGTGGATATCCCGTATAATCACAAAATTTTTATCGAAAGGAAAGTTGTGAAAGAGGTAATATCCATTGGATCCCTGTCGAACTTTTCATAAAAGCCAGAATTCTTTGAACAAATTTGTGGCAATTGAAAACAGGAAGGATGATGACAGATATGACATCTGGAAGAATTGAGTGGCTGTTGATTTCTTCGGATACACCACACATGAAAGGCAGTGAAGAAGTCCTATTAATAACATTGGTAGAAGCGGAGCACATTGTTAATATTGGAACCTCTAGTTATTGCTGCATATTCAATTTATTTTCTGAAGATCACTTAGTCACCCAAAAGCAATGGAGAATTTCCAAAGAACTTGCCGGTTATTTCTGGCATAGATTGGTGAGAGAGTATTTGCCTCCTCGTAATATCAAGGTTGGCGGCATAGTTGTTTAACTAGACAGCGATCTACTACGAAATCAGTGGCTCAAAGAACGGTTTCTTGCGGTATTACCAGGAGCTGAAGGTCAAATACACATGGTAGATGTCGAAACCAAATCTGGAGTTTGTCGACGATCGGTTGTAAAACTATGAATATATTTATTTGACTACATTACAATACATGTTTGTTTGTAGCATGTCATATTGAAAAAAGACAATATAAAAGGATATTATTTGTTAAAATATAATCTATAATTTTTGAAAATACTGTAATTCTATAAAATATTATTAAAACAAGGAACGATAGTTGAAAAACCCATAGAAAGTACATAAAATTGGAAAATTGGGCGGGACGAATTTTATTCCCTGCAAAGTTTGAAATGTTCAATGTATTCCTGAGTGGAATGAAAACAATGCGTCAAAAGAAAGTTTTTATCCTTATTTTAAATAAATTTACACTCAATGAATTCAATTCCGGTGGTTGTATATTGTAGAGATAGTAATTTAGTGAATTTTTCTTCGATTTGGTTAGGCGGAACCTGTTTGATCTCAGGTTATCTGCCTGTCTGGTAGCATAGCTATATGTCCAGTTGCTTAGTGAGCATCGCGGAGTTTTTGTGAATCTCTGTTAGAACTTGGAAAATGTACAAACACGGCAAAGGCATTATTCTGTGTTTAATAAACAGG
>WOGR01002029.1:0-16272 GCA_015342045.1 Leptinotarsa lineolata | reverse complement strand
TGGTCTATCAACTCCAGCTATCACCTTGCTTGAAAATTATCTGAATGGAAGAAGTCAAAGAGTTACTTTTGATAGAACTTCTTGTCCCCTATCGCTTCAACGTGGAGTACCTCAAGGCTCTATACTTGGGCCGATCCTTTTTGCTCTCTACTCCTCAAATCTTATCAAAAATTTAAATCACTGCTAGATGCACATAAGAGGGTATGCACAATAGAGAGGTATTTTTTTTGGTTAAATGGAAAAACAATTCAGTTGCTGAATTTATTGAGGAACTGAACTGAACTTCGCCCTTCACTTTCAAAAATTTTCCGTGGGTGTTTTTCCTCAATCATGTTTTTTTATATATATTTTTTTGAAAATGATGAAGACGATCATTATTATTATTAAATGACTTGAATCAGAAAGTATTGAAACTACTCAAAAAAGTGATGGTGATTTATAAACTTGTAAAAGTTAATATGGAGGTGTTTGCGCGCTGCAATCTACAAACTGAAGAGTAGGTACTGTGATGTAGAAGCATTGAATAGTTCCAATCAAGTTATTGATCAATTGAATGATTTGAATGTGTTATATAACATTTTCACTGACATTTTGACTGCCCAAGCGATTTGATATATTCACATCATCAATTGAATGTGTGAAAATAAACTATATATTTTTAGGTAGGATAATCGAGAAAATTCTGTATTTGGAGGTGAACGTTGATAAGTATATCCCCCTCGGTGGATCTCCTTTCATCAAACTTCCCATGTCGATCGACTCCGAGGTATGGATTTTCCAAATTAACGGGAAAAACCATACCTGCTACCTCCAGTACGGTTGAGAAATAGGGTTTGACGAAATTTCACTGACTCTCACACTGGCACGATACGAAGATGAAGTCGTAGCCCTTGCAAAGCATCACTGATCCTGATTCATAACATTCATTGAAAGGCTCAAAAAAGTGTCAATATTTTGATCCGGTGGATTATAAATGACACCAAAACCGTAATGTTTTGAATTGATTTTAATTTTGACCCAAAGGTGTTCGAAACCATGCTCAGAACTCTTAATAATTCCGCTGTGAAACTTATCAGTGACATAGATCAGTAAACCTCCACCCCTAGAACTACGATCAGCCCTTTACAATCTGAAACCATCTAGTTTAACATCTTCATCAGTAATATTGTTATTGAGCCAAGTTTCACAAATAAAAAATACATCATAATTATTTTCGATGAGTAACTTGACATCTGTTAAGGAAGGAATCAAAGATCTTACATTCAAGCTTCCTAATCTTGAATTAGTATACATGAAAACAAACTCAATAAAAAATCTCTAAAGTAAAAAGTTAGTGTTTTCAAATGAAAAGGTGGACAGAGAGAAAAAAAGGGGGAAAAATTGACAAGAATGTTTATTCTCGATAGATAAGACGACACAAGATGAACTGCACCAAATGCTGCAAATTCAGTCCGAATTCTATTAAGATAATTATGGAGATCAGCATTGAAAATAGTAAAGTTTGAAGATCGTTGATGTTGTCAAGGGTCACAACTTTGATGATTTCAGTGGCTTCACTGAATTTTACAAAAATATTACCATGATTTGTCCAGACTTCTCCATCAAACTTCCCATGTTGATCGACTCCAAGAACGGTGTGGTGAATGGTATGAATCAGGATCAGTGATGCTTTGCAAGGGCTACGACTTCATCTTCGTATCCTGCCAGTGTGAGTCAGTGGAATTTCGTCAAACCCTATTTCTCAACCGTACTGAAGGCAGCAGGTATGGATTTTCCAGTTAATTTGGAAAATATTCCAGAATTTTAGGTTATGAATAATTGCTTCATCAATGTTCATGAGTTAGAAAACACTTTCAAAAAGGACGAAATCGAATATGAAGTTGTAGGCTCATTTCACCCATTAAAATGTTGGCTCAACAGTTACGTAAATCTGGGAATAGTCATTTATGTTGGATATAGAATTCATCGAGACTTGTTTCATCCCAAATAACTGCACAACGATACGAAAAATATTTTTGTGATGGTTGTTTATTGTAATTTATTAATAAGCGGGATCTATTGCGACATCAATTGAGTGATTGTAATCACATTTCAACAACAACGCC
This sequence comes from Leptinotarsa lineolata, assembly GCA_015342045.1. Lineage (NCBI taxonomy): Eukaryota > Metazoa > Arthropoda > Insecta > Coleoptera > Chrysomelidae > Leptinotarsa > Leptinotarsa lineolata. Next base: position 14,167 of record WOGR01002029.1, on the reverse strand, counting down.
GAACACAAATTTCAGAATCGACCAATTTGGTAAATATCTACCCAAAAATATTTTCAAATTTGAAAATATTGCAAAACAATTGAAAGTTTCATTAGTTGTATATGCTAATTTCGAATCTATTTTGAAACCAGTGCTTACAAATGAACCAAGCCTTGCACACTCTTTCATAAATGAAACTCAACTTCATGAACCATTTGCTTTCTCATGTATAATGAAGTGTTCTTTTGATTATTCAATTTCCAAATTTGTATTGTATAGAGGTACTGATGTAGCTGAAATGTTTTTTTCAAATTTGAAGGCTGACGTGTCCAATATCTATCACAAATATTCAAAAATGTGGTTCCGATGAGTCCTTTGACTCATGAGGAAGAGCATAACTTCAATATTGCCACTACATTTGGGATATATGGAAATGAAGTTGAAGAGGGTAATATCAAAGTACGTCATCACTGCCATCTAACGGAGAAAAATGAAGCTACTCATTCCATTTGTAATCTCTATTTCAAGTTGTCCAATTTCATTTCAATTATTTTCCATAATCTCAGCCGATATGATTTTCACTTATTCATGAAGGAGTTGATTTCATCGCTCAAACTGAAGAGAAATATGTTTCTCTCACAAAACATGCATTCATAGTAGACGAATTGTATTAAATTGGGCAAATGAAAAAGTATATGAATTTGAGATTTATCTATGGTTTCCGATTTTCAGCTGCTAGACGATAATTTGGATGAAAAACATTTTGTGAAGACTAGAAAATATTCTCCAGAAAATGATAAATTTGAGCTGATGAGGCAAAAAGGTGTTTTTCCATACAACTTCACTGATTGTTTGAATGAATTGAATCATTCAAGTATACCATCGAAGGTGGATTATCATGATAAACTGTATGAAAAGCATATTTCTGATGAGGATTATGATAGAGTGGAACAGATATAGTGCATGTTCAATTGTCATGATTAAGGTGAATATTCTGAAATATACTTGAAATCTGACGTTTTTTGTTGTGTGATATCTTCAAAAATTGGAGAAATATGAGTTTGGACCCATATAAGTTGGATCCTGCTCGTTATTTCACATCTCCTGGCCTATCTTGGAATGCTTTGTTGGAGTATACAGGTGTCGAGTTAGAATTATTATTCGATATCGATATAGTGCATTTTTCCAAAATGGTATACGTGGTGGTGTAAGCAAATTTTCGGAAAGAATGCATATTGCCAATAATCAATTTCTTCAAAATTTTAATCCCGACGAACTTTCATCATTCATCATGTATTTGGATGAAACCAATCTATATGGTCAGAGTATGTCTCAATCGCTACCGGATGGTGGATTCACTTGGTTGACCACCGATGAAATGAGTCAGCTAGACATCAGTAGCATCCTAGATGAAGGCCATCAAGTTAACATTCTCAAATTACCATTATTGGTGAAAAGCATTATACATTATACGGAAATACCCAAACTCATACCGAATTTGAATGATGAAAAAATATATTGTTCACTATAGAAATTTGAAACAGGCGGTTCATAATGGTTTGGTGGTGATGAGGACTCGTAGGATTCTCAAATTCAAGCAATCACCATGGTTGAAAAAATATATCGATTTGAATACGAATCTGAGGAATAATGCTGAGAATGAGTTTGAGAAGAACTATTTCAAACTGAATGTAAATTCCATATATGGCAAAAAATTGGGAATGCTGACAACACAAAAGACATCCGAATTGTTACACATTGGGAATCTATAAGAACAGGTGTGGGCGACAACTTCCTTATACCTCGTCCCAAATTAAAACCATCATCTATATTTTCGAAAGACTTTCGCCATTCATATGGGTGAAGTCAAAATTCGCCATTGTATTTGGGGTTTTGCATATTTGATATATCGAAACAGTTATCTATAACGTCATCAAAAAGCATTACGAATGTCAAGCTTTTCTCACAATAATATTGCAATTACACTAATGACTAATGAATTTTCATCGATCCAGGAGTTCCAGAGAATCCTAATCACTTTACGATTAGGCAACTCGTTCAACCAAATATGTATTGGGATTTTTCGCTTTATTCATCTCCATTTTATAGAAGTAATTCTTGATCTGATGCCCATTCCCATCTTCTAGCTCATAGATTGTAGGCTGTGAACTATTAATTTTCACAACTTCAAAAAGTTCAGTGGTGAAGTGTTCTGTTCAACATTTGGCTAATACGTTTTGATATTTGCTGATTCAAACCATACTTCCGATTTGGTGTTGACTTTTTCAAATTTGCCACGTTGCCTGAATTTTGAATTTGGCATAAACGGACAGTTTTGTGGATGGTATTACGTCTGCAAACTTCAAGCCAATAGTGCGATGAACTTTGTTATAATATTCATTGGTAATTTTAGGAAGAATATACAACCAACTGTAATAGCCTTGAAGTGAAAATTGTCTTTATAGCCAACTTTTCAACGTCCTGATAACTCGTTTTGCAATTACAGCCTTTTTTGTGCTGAGTGTTGAATAATGATTGATATGTTTTTCCCTCATCAACGATGGAAATTTTGAATTATAGAACTCAGTATCATGATCAGATATTACGTTTCTTAGCACATGCTTTGCATCTCTCAACATTTTCGCCAAAGCTGCAGTAACTGAATCAGCAGTTTTATTTTTCAATGAAGATGTACCTATGACCATTATTTTCTCTAACATATAGTTGCATTTTCATCAAATCCATCTGCCACATGTCCGAAAGCCCCTCTATTATTGTCTTTCGACGAGGAAAATTTTGACGAGTCGGCCTATGTATTTCTTTCACAACCTGCCATTTTGCATTACTCATATGACTCCTTTCAGATGATGGAGTTGAGGATTCAGTTGTCTACTGTAAAGGTGGAGGTTCAACGACTGACTGTTCAACTTCAACAATTCGCTTTTCCACATTACTCAATTGATCAGTAGAGGCAGAAGTGATGAGTGCATTTTTGTTGATGATGATTTGCACTGTTTTGAATGAATATGTTTTCTGACATAACGTAGCTCTGGTGCCTTGAATTATTGGAAATACTTCAGCGTTGACTCCTTGACTCCTCTAATCTGATCCTCAACATAACCTTTAGTGACAGAGTCTTTACCTTCTTCAGGTTCACCAACATTCTGCAACCGCTTATTCTGAATGTCATAACCACCATGCTGTGTGAAAATGAATCGAACAGCCTATCTACCAACAAGTGGTTTACTAGAACCGCCTCTACTTTTACGGCCAAATTTATAAATTGTGTTATATGATGGAATTGGCCGATACTTGATGATGAATATGAGCGTAGACAACAATTCAACACGTAATTGTGTGGTCATTTGTGTCTAAAGTTGTAACATCCGTTGTCTTTGATTGGAACGGGTTACTTAGGATCTGAATTATGGGCTGCCGGAACTCAGCGGAGAAGGATGGTGGGTAGATATAAGTCCACTTGGAGGATGAAGTGTATTGTTTTTTTTAAACACGCCAAGCTGATGGTGATTACAGGCTTATGGCCCAGGAGTATACTTTTGGGTTCACAGATATAGATGTATGCAACTTATGAATAAACTTAAGGGGTAGTAAATGCTTGGTTTATTCTACAGTTTGCAAATTGTGCCGCAATGTTGATTCGAGGTCGTGCAGAAGCGTGTAATACATAAAAGGAAAGACCTCACATATGGAAAAGTAGTCTCCAGCAGCACGATCCAATCCCTGTACGCATTCCACTTAAACAGTGATCTTTTCTATGCAGATATCTTGTTCCTAGGGAGGCCGTAACAGAAACATGAAGGTGTAGTGGTCTAGCCTTTCAAGATATGCACCAGGATATAGTTCACAATATCGACTTGAGGTTGTGATAAGAAGAAGGCCGTAGTTATTGTGTGGCCTTATGGTTAGAGTTTGAAAAGAGAAAGGGTACTTAATAAAAATCCCCAATGCAGTGGGTGGGTTATTTCTTTAGATAACCAAATATAAGTACTCCCGTATTGAATATTTTGGTTTCTTCAAATCCACAATATGATGAGCTCAAAATACTTGCTCCAGCGGAGATAACCAAACTGAAACCCTCATTCCAGTGTCTTTAGGCACTGAGAAATTGAACTGTTTTAAATATTATACAGAGTGAATGCTGTGCATAAATATATGAATTTATTATATTAATTTACTTTTAATTTATAACGACGCTCTTGCATTCTGAGAACCGAAACAATATTTAAGGATATGTTGGTTTACGGTTTTTTCGTTACTTTAATTTATCAATCTGGATTTCGTCATGAAAGAAGGATAAAACATGGCATTCAACTCATCCTTACACTTTGGGTGTATCCTAATTGTCGCAATAAAGCTAGTTACTAATCAGAGTGGCAACATATTCAGAGTTAAGCATAGCTTTTGATTATGAGTTGTCATTCACATCACGTAAATGGATAAGCTAAGGGTACTTACAGGTGGTATCGATGTCTGCCTCTTGAGGTGTGATAGTGGTGGAGGATTATACGCCATATTGGCAAAGACCAGTCGTTCTTCATAGTCGTACTCGCAGAGTATTTTGTTCTCGCACAAGTAGAATCTGTCGCCTACACAAAATCTGAAACAAAACAGAAAGAAATCAGTAACAACAATACTATATAGTATCACAGCTAGTATGATCTCCACAGTATGATCTCTCTATTTGTACCTATTTATTTCAGATTCCATATTTGAAATTGATCTCAAACATGACTCATAAAGAAACCATGAGGTCCTTGTTATGGTCCTAAAATATAAAAGAACAGAAAAATCAGCAGTCGCCCATCATATGTTGCAACAAAACCATTCCATAAACTTCAGTTAGAGAAGTTAACAAGAACAGGCATCTAGATGTCTGTGAGAGCTTAGAAATAAGTAAATATAATATTATTATAAATAACGATAGTGGGCCAATTCCAAATAGTTTACTATATAACCTGTTGAAATAATACTTCAGTTTATCAGAAGACTAGCTGTTACGTAGGTAAGTGACATAGGTAGGTATCTAAGTTATAAATAGGACAACATTTGTATCTAAAAGTTGGTAAAATCTTCCTCTTGAAGATGATCACTTGGTGATCGAAACACGTATCGCGGTGTTGAAAATAACGGTTTGGTGTTGAAATAAAACTCCAGTAAGATTCATGGAGTGACTCAAAAATTGGAGATGTCAATTGAAGTTTCATAAGGAAAGAGGAATATAATCCGCACTAAATCAAAAATTGAAAGCAAATATACTGATCAGTTAGCATCACATTATTTCTTGAATGTTTTGATACTTATTCATTGTAAGAAGCGGTTACGTGGAAATATAATGAATTTTTAGCAGCAGCTTATTAGCAGCAAACCAAATTTACTCGTTTGCTAATGTCATTAGTTGTACGACTGTTAGGTCTTTGCTAGAGCATAGTAGAGTCGTATCATCTGCGAACAAGGTATATCCTGCTGGTTTCATTAAACTGCATTGATCAAAAAAAATAATGGACCTGAAACGGAGCCTTGTGGAGCATCACGTTTCATTCGCTCGAGGTTTGACTTCCTGTTGTTCATTTCAACATATTAGTATCTATTCGTGAGATAAGACTGGACGAAATTAAGAGCCGTGCTCGGACAACATAGCAACTAAATTTTTCAATCCAGGTAGTATACACACTTGCAAGCGTTGGTACGTTAACCCGTCAGATCGACAGCATTCACGTTCAAACCACAACTTTATTGAAATGAAATGAAATGAAAAATGAAATGCTTTATTCAATACAATACAATACAAAAAAGACCTACTTATACTTGTTAATAAGTGGTCTTACCTACGATAATTGAAAATACAAAAAATAAAAAATATCACCTGATACCTTGATGGTCTCTTAAATGGTCTAATAAATTTATTTTGAACATAATGAGACTGTTAGAAGACTTTACGTTTTCAGGTAGACTGTTATACTCAATGAATCCATTGAACATGTTTTAGTGTTGAATGTTTTTGTTTGATTATTTTCATACAAATTATTTTTTATTCTGGTATTATACTGGTGGATTTGATTATTAAAAATCACAAACTTGTCAAAATATAACATTTTGTAAATATAATCATCGTTAAATATGTAAGCCTACTTTCTATAGATAACCATTCTAGAGTATTCAACATTAAAGATATATAGGTACTCCTGTCACATCTCAAAATAATCCTCATCGCGCAATTCTGTAGTTTTTGTAGTGTTTTCATTACATTCAAATCACTTGTGTATAGAATAATGGGACAATATTCAAAATGTGGTTGTACAATTGTCTTTTATACATTTATCCGTGATTTCATAGTTAAGTGTTGGGATACTCTTGTGAAAAAATATATTTTCTTCAAAAATTTTTTCTGTATGTAGGTTAAATGATTATTCATTGGTAGATGATTGTCAATGAGCTCAATTTTATCATTTTCTATTTTTATTTCAATTTGATTTAAAACTAATTCTCTGTATTCAAACGGTGTAGTTAGTATAATAGCCCTTGTTTTTTCAACATTCAGCTTCAATTTATTAGTTTCTAAATATATAGCAATATTTTGCAATGTTTCATTCATTTATTTAAGTTTTATCTATATCTTTATCACTAAACGATACTAGGGCATCATCAGCGAAATAATGTTCATATTCACATTCATTACATTTATCATTAATGTAAATTAAGAATAGTAATGGCCTCAAAATACTTCCCTGTGGAACCCCGTGGTCGATGCTTATTGGTGTTGATACAAATTCATTGATTTTGTTTACTTGCTTCCTTCCTGTGAGGTATTCACTGATCCAATCAAGTACTTTTCCTTTAATGCCATATCTTTTAATTTTTTAATTGATATTTCACGATTAACCATTTCAAACGCACGTTTAAGATCTAAAAATACTGCTAAAGTGTACAAGCCATCTTTCCATTCAGTAAGCTGAAATGCGGATTCGCATGAATGTCTGGATCTAAAACCAGATTGGTTTGTGAATAGTATGTTTTTTTATTGAAATATTCCAACAGTTGTTGATATACTACTGATTCTAACAGTTTTTCAGTGCAAGGTAAAGTGTTAATTGGCCGATATTCATCACAATTTTTTGTGTTTGGAACTTTTTCGATAGGTGTAACTGTACCTGTTTTTGGACCATCTGGAAAACTACCATTTTGTAACGAGGTGTTGACAAAATGGCACCACACATGTCCAATTACTTCAGAACTACTCTTTATAATTTTGCTCGATGATGCATCTACTTGTGATCCTTTGTTTGCTATATTGGATACAATTACTTTCAATTTGGATAGAACAAGCCAGTATTGCGATTTCAAGAAAGATAAATACCGAATTTACCACATTTCTGAATATTGCCAATCATGAGTTAACTGAAACCCATTAACAATTCCATGTTGATATTTAATAAAAAAACTGCCTCGGTTCGCGGTCGGTCAGTCACGAAAAACGAAATATATTGTACGGCAAACAATGGCCGCAACATTAAAAAGGAAATACATGAATAGTGTTTATTTCATTCTGGGCAAACAGAATCGCTTTTTCATGGGTTATAGTTACACTTGAAAAGAGCAATCATTTCATTGTCAAATTATCCGTAAAGCGCAGAACAAATGCCCGACCGAAAACAAAACAAAATCTAATATAAAGGGCACAATGGACTAATAAAACACAATCGAAACAAAAACTGCAATTATATACATGACAATATATCGCGGAGACCACTCGCTAATGCAGTTAAATATATTTAATAATTGCGAACAATAAAACTGGATTATTCGCGTGGATTGCCAGTGGTTTATTTCAACAAACTGGAAAACGGAATGCAAAACAATGGAGGAAAAGGACGGCAACACTGTTGGACGACGGCTGTCTGGACAATGTATTTAATTTAAAAACATGACACAGGACTCCCAACTTTGAAAATTTAATTAATTTTTAACAGGCCATAATATACACACGTTGTGAAAGTGTCTGAGTAATGATATTGTACGCGAGAGAACTATTTCATGTACAGTTTCGAAGTTGTTTGAGTCACTTCAGGTTTTTACCACTCATGTCATATAAACTGAAAGTTTTTTGTGGATTCTGATCTTGGAAATCTAATACGACTTCCCAAAACTGAAATCAATTTTCATTCCATGATGAAGTTACCCAACTCCCAATTCTGTTGGCTGCCACATTGAATTACAACCTCTCTTTGTGATACACAAAAATGCAAATAAAAATATAATTTGTAATATTAGGATGTCATGTCATATTTTTCGATACACCCTGTATTGGTATGAAGTATTCATTCTATTCAAAAGCACATCCTCAAAAATAGAATCTCAAGTTTTTCTCAAACTTCGGTACGAATACTGTATTCTAATTTTCTAAAAATTCAAAGGTCTAACGAACAGATGAGTAGCTAGGTAAACATATGAATAGTAGACTACGGAAGCGCCAAAAATAAAGTCAATATAAACATCATCCTACAGAAGCACTGACACTGAAAAACATCCTGGCTAGCTTGAGAAGAATCCTCAACCATACCACATCATCAACTTTCAAATCGTGCAACCATTATGCCGCCGTTCTAATACTTCACTATCATTCCTTTCTTTTAAGGACATAAATATATACCCCATAACAATCCAAAGATACTCTGCAATTGCTTAGAAGCCAATGGACTAAGACACCAGAAGAAATTAGTGATCAGTGATAGCAAACTATGGACTCAAAGTAGTCACATTTTTATTACTTTTCAAATTCTTGCCGATGGGTTTGAAATCAAGGTCGAAAAGATGTAGATAAAAAAGTAGTAAGAGTTGGTGAGTAAGTTGAGAAATCTGATTTTCAAAAAATTATGCAAACCTCGCAAAAATTCCCATAGAGTTATCTTCAATTAAGTTTTTTTATTCAGTTTAATACTATTTTCAAAAATATATTTATTCACCATAATTTCAAATTCCTTCACCAATAATCATCTATCAAATATTGTGTGACAGCCTGTACATAAAGTTCACCGCTCGTGGTCAAAAATGGATTAACTGCCTATCAGTAATCTGTCGATTATCGGCCGAGCACGGTGGAAAAATACAAAAAAATTATTTAGAATGCTTCGTAAAATTCGATTTGATATCGTTTTCGATTTATGAGAAGCTGTCGTCTATCATTTCCAATACAGTCAAGTGGAAGTCCAAAAACTATTGCTGGTTGGGTGGTAGCAACCCCTATAGCTGAAGGGGAAACTGAAAGGTTAGAACTATTGAATGACCGACAGAACAAACAACCATACCTCAATCAGATTCTCAACAACTATTTTGAATTTTATTCCGTTTTGGAAGATATCTGACTTGTCCATTTATTTCACAGAAAACACCACATCCCCTAAACCTTTTGAGTTCTTCTTCTATCTCATAATTTTTAAATGCCATCAATCACAACTGTTTCGTCTATTAATTGTCCAAATCTTTATTAGAAGTTTGTAACATTGTAGTAACCAGCAGCCAAGATTTCTGGTAAACAATTTGTACAGTTGTTGTCTAAAGTAAACAGTATCTAGTTGACGTAGTCCTGTAATCATTTCAAACCAATCCCTGCGCAATTCTTCAGTTATTTCCTGATACAATAACAATGAAATATTCAACCTCGTCCAAAAGTTTTATTTCTTGATCTCCTATAATCAGGTTTCCTTGTTTTTCAACCATGATCATCTCACTAAATGACACCAAGGTTGATCCGGATGGACTTACACTGAACCTCTTTTCTTGTTTCATTCTCATTATAATTTCAGACGTTACTGCATGCATGCTCTTATTATTAAGCTATGTAATACTCTAGTGAAGGTTTCCATGAGGGTGGGAACAAAACCCCCAGAAGACAACTCATTGCTATAACTACTGTTTATGTATAAAGGTCGTGTGCAGCAAGCATGTAGTCGACACTTGGAAGTTCTTCCTGGTTGTTGTTCAGGCTAATTATGAATTATTCTATGACAATTCTCAAATCATCAGCATGTTTTTTGTCAGTTAACTTCCATTCCAGGAACACAAAGTCACAGAAAAATTGAAAACTATATACAAATCAATGATACTATTTTGGTTACATTATTTGATCACCTGAAGTGTAATATCAGTTGACTCTGGGGAGACAGATGCGAGCTTAATACAAAAATTTTCCGTAATATTTAATTGTGAAAAAAACTCAAAGACTTATAGGTGAAGAATTATAATGTATTAGTTGATAACTAGTAAGATCTATGCGATTATAATGAAATTATTTGAAGCAATTCAGGTTTGCAAGTATATCCCACACCTGCCACCACTATGCATTTTCTTTGTTTCTGCATATCTAATCCTATAGAAGGACTCTCGTTCACCTCGTATACGAAGATTGGCTAGAGCATTGTCTTTTAGAGCAGTTTATAAGCCATGGGGGAAATCATTCGTGCATCCGGGTCTCGCGGACTATTTGAATTGTGATAGATATGTGGCCTGTTCTCTAACGGTCCTTGCGCTGCCATCTCTTGATTGTCCTGCTGCGAGTCCTTCTTGCGACGCTCCTCATACAATTTTCTTCGCAACGGAATCTCGCTCTATTTCCTCATCGTGTATGCTTTAAGGTGCACATGTAGTGCATATATCTTCGGGCGCCCGGAGACCTGAGTGGGCTGATTAAAATTTCAAATATGTCACTCGTCGTCCGAGCATTCTTTAATACTATTTTTCGATCTGAGCTCTTGGGAAATTAGGGATTTCCGTGGATGTATCATAATAGGGGTAATTTTCTGCCTAAATCTGCCTTACGTACGATTGGTTTTTTCAAGGCCATAGTGTGAATAGTTATACGAGGTGAGATTGAGAATAGATGTATTTCTTATAGTTTTTCCGCGCATTTATGAACAATTGTGTTCGATTAGAGTTGTCAACACTTTGAAAAGTGGGACAAAACTCAGTATATCCACAAGTTTTTCTCAATTTTGGCCTGTATGACTTCTGATGAGCAGTAGATATACAAATTGACTCCATAGTTTTCGAATATCTGGATCGATAGACCTGCATACCAACAACATGACTTTGAGTGTCTTCAGTTCTGTGATTCTTGTGTGAAGAGATACTGGTAATAAGTTGGGGGAATTGTACCTCCCGTTGGTGTATACACACATATAGAAAAAGAAATACTTCCGTTTCTCCTAGAATGGTTATTGGTGGTTAGTTTCATTTTCGTAATATAGATGACTGTGGAATATTAGATTATCATACAACATAGACAGCTCTCAGTATTTTTCAGGTGAAACAATAGAGTGAAGTTGATTTTTCATGGAATCATTTGACGAAGCATTCAATGTACTGATAGAAACCATCCACATATCAATTTCCAGGGGAGCAACCCCATTTCCTTTGAAGAGTGGAATCTTTTTTCTCCCAACGAATGAAGACAAATATTTCCCTCCATATTTGAAGCAATATGTTTGTTTCCTGTTCTATATAAAGTTTTTGGAAAAAAATCAAAAACAAAAAAATGACAACATTTCTTGAAAATTTTAATATTTTTGGTATTCTTCAGTTTGAATTTAAATCTCCGGAAGGTTCACAGAATTTCATATTTGCATTTTCAATGGTTCTGAACGTAAATTTGATTATACGAAAAGATACTATAGTGGTTTTTGCAACTGTTTGAAAGTATTGTGCTGCTTCACACTATACTTCACTGAACTCATAGCAGATTTTACATCAAGGATTTAACCCAGGTGAAATGAAAACAGATTTATGAGAAAATGATAAATATTGCTACATTCATGGGTATCTTAAATGCCGTCGTATAGGAAAATGAAGTCATACTAACTTGAGAAAAAACATTTTCTAGGACTGACAGTTGATGAAAACCTGAAATGTAGAAATCGTGTCGCAGGTTGATATGTCATCCAAGTAGAATTTTTAAAATCACGAATAGAGAGAGAGCACTGATAGAGTCTAACCTCTCAACTATGTCATGGGTGACTGGATGATTGGGCATAGCGCTGAGTATCCATTAAAATCGGTATTTACGTTTCGTTGTGATATTTTTGTAAATTAAGCTATCTAGCCTCTTGTCTTTCATTATTTTTGGAATATGAAATTCTTAGTATGGTGTGTTTTCATATGTAACAAACAACCTGTCTCAACTACAGAAAGCATCAACATCAAATTATCTCAAGTCTAACTCATAATACTCTTACTTCAAATTCAAAATTGTATTATATTTCAGAGCTATAACTGAAGGTACTAAGTGAAGACAAACTTAGGAGGAATTTGAAAGAGATCATAATGGAGAACGTCTATTATAATATAGAAGAATACATTTAAATAGAATAAAGTATCGAACGTTTTTGAAAACTCCAACAGAGAAATTTCATCCAAACCTGTTAGGACAGTATTATAGTTTGAGGATACAGAATATGAAAAATTCACCCTTTTCCGATTGTGAAAAGATACAAAGCTTTCACACTGCCTTCGACTGTAACACCATTTTCAAAACTAAATTATATTCAACTCCAGTGGCCCAAACTAGTAGTTTCAAAACTAACCCAAAACGTCAAGAACCCGTAAACGTAATGAAAAATAATTCACCCCATCTGGAGAAAACCAGCAATTTTTCACAGTTGATGATCTCAACACCCCAAGCATCTTCTCCGAACTTAATAATGCAAAGATATGCAGATCGCTTCTCACAGGTAACGACTTGTGCAAATGCATGGATTGTAAAATGCAACAAGCGAGCTGTAAACGAATTCCCTTCAAGTAGTACAACCCTCGGAAGTGTAATGTGATATTTGTCTCAGAATGTTTGAGATTAACATTTTGGAACGGGAAACGTGGGAGGGACGGAAGACGATGATAGTCCGGGATCTGTCCGAATGTATGTAGAGAGTAAAAGTTGGATCATCGGTTCACTATCTAGGTTTCCTGAATTGTTACGTGTTTTAGGTGTTTTCAATTAATGAGGAACACATTAGCAAATCAATAAATTAATTATGATTCAGGAACTGTTAGAACTGTCGATTAGACATTACTCAGCCAACCTTTTTTGTTGATCCTAAATCCTTCGCCATAAATTCAAAATCATTCGGTTTAGGCATCTGGTTAGAAGAAAGCTTTCAGCAAGCATTCATCTTGATTTGCGCAGTAGATTATTTTTAACTCACAGGAATCTCAAAAAATCAAAAGCTATACGAACTCAATCGTTAGGCAGGCTATGCCAAAGCTGGGAGTGGCGCTATGGCTGGATTTATTTATCGATTTGTCGAATGAAAGACCTCATTATTCATCCAGATAAAAAGTTGTTGGTCTGGCTTGTTACACTATAACTATGCAGCACTATTAAGATAGTGCTGGATAGTAGAAGCTCCGTAGTCTAAAAGAAGAGAAATCGAAGAAAGCATTAAAAAGTTGATTTAGATGGTATGTTTATGACCTAGCGGAGAACAGAATGAAGTGGTTAACTCCTTGTAATTCCTATGCTTCGAACTAGTTGTAGAAGAGTGCCCAAAATTCTGATAATGATTCAGAAACGTAGGGAATGAAAGAAGCAGATTTTGGTTGGATAAAGGAGAGAGCATGACCGGTAGGAAGCATTTAGAAAGCACGAGATATTGTGATTTTTACGCCAATCTATAGAAAAAGTATGAAAGGAGGAGAGTAACGAAAGAGAAAAGGTCGAGGAATCAGGATGAATAGGACTAGTGAAAGAAGAGTAACCTAGGAAGAAGACTCAAATGTGACTATATATAGAGTGGTCCAACGAAAAGTATACACCTTGCTTTTCTCCTTTTTTTTTAACTTAACGCAAAAATGCTCGGACAAGTCAATTTTGCCTTTGAGGGGGACACACTTTGGATGTATTTTTCTACCTGTGTCTTCAACCCCCTAGAAGGGTGAGTAACAACCCTAAAATTTCAAATGAAAAGTGGGGTCGAGTGATATATCATAAGGAAGATCACAAAATTATCTTTTCAATGATACCTAATTTGTTGTATTTTACTTGAATAGTTATGAAAAAAACTGCTTAAAGAACACTGATTCGATATTTTTGGTGTTAATGAAAATGCGGAAAAACGGCATTTTTATCACTACTACATTCCTCAATTTATCTCTTGCGTTTTTTGATTCGAATAACAACAGC
>WOGR01002028.1:0-10459 GCA_015342045.1 Leptinotarsa lineolata | reverse complement strand
GGAGTGTATTTTTCAAATTTTCGTACACTCTACAGACAATCTGTTTTTCTTCTAACGACATAAACTTTCGCTTTCTTTGTACATTACTTGGACCTACTACGGCATTCATCTCAATACTATAAAAATAATAAAATTCAATCATAGTATTCAGCTATTTGTCAGTTCTTTACTTACCTCATAAACTATTTTAAAGTTGATGTATTTTGAAAAACAAGTATCGGCCAACTCTATCTTCTATTTTAGAGTTGATAGATATAATAGTCTATTCAATGAATATAATAAAATATATTCAATAAATACAAAACAAAGTTACCTTCACAAGAAACAGAACACGCCTATGCAGATGAGAACGCTTGATACTGAAGAAACCGAACGACAGTTCATGACATTTTATGGACGCAAATATAATAGACATGCGAAGTGTTGATCAGTTTATCGACGTTTCAGAGTATTTAACGAACTGGTTCACCTATTCGCTCGTAAATCCTATTGATATGCAGAAGCTATCTTGTTACGGGGGCAAATTCTACGGAATCATCTTACTTTTCAATTAATTACAATGGCGATGCATAGACAATAAAATTGACCCCTGTAGGAATTTAGTTCTAACATTTAACATTGTTGCCGTTAGCTCTCAGTTCAATTTGCGTATGAATCACCTTCAATTAAAAATTGTTATACTATAGACTAATTCATGATTTTGGTGAAAAAATATGTCAAATTAATTCTAAAAAATGACTTAGTTTTTGAGAAATATCCATATTATTATTAGGATTTTCAATAAAATGAAATTATAAAATACTGAAATCGGCCATATAAACTGGAACACCAATCAGAACGAATGACGTCAAGTCTTAGTAAATATGGCAGTGTTTATAGAAACAGTGGACTGTGTTGCTAACTCTGTTATGATTAAGCGTTTACTATTCAATGTCTGCATCATTTATTTCAGATGATACCAATATTTGTTTGTTCGCAGTTTGATGATAACAATAATCTAAAAATCACAAAGGACGGCACTACGATTCATTTAGACAAATAACTCAAATTTGTCCAGAATAGATTTGGCGATGCAAGGAGAGATTTTTGCATCAAATAAAGACTTTGCTTTCCTGAATTTTAAAATTTTGAATCTTGGTTGTAACAATATCATTATTTTCCATCTATAGTCTTGAGTACTGGTCAGTGGCATAAAAGTAAGGAGATTTTTGCGTTTCTGCTTACGAAAAAATGATTCAATGAATTTTTTGTACAAAATTGAATTAAGTGCTCATAAACACTTGAAATGATGATAGTTACATACGATGATGGTAATCTGAGTCGAAAAAATCTTTACAAATGGCACAAGCTTTTCACAGAAGGTCAACAAGATGTGAATGACGACGCTCAACAACTGATGAAAAGTTTTTGAGGATGTCGGCATATGGGTTAGCTCATAACATGCATTTTTTTCAAAAATTTTGGGCATTAAACGTGTGGCAGCAAAGCTATTTACAAAATTGCTGAATTTTGAACTAAAAAAACCGTCGCATCAGTATCAATCAGGAATTGTTGAATGACGTCAACGATGAGCCAGATTTGCTTTAATGGGTCATTACTGGTGACAAATCATAGGTATAAATTTATGACATTGAAAGCTATATACAATCGTCCCAGTGAAAGAGCCCAGAACTATTAGGTTAGGTCAGAAGTCAAAAGTGAGTGAATCTATTCGACCCTCCACCGCAACCCGCAAGGGTTCATTGTGGTAGTGCCCAGGAGAGCCAAGACCAAAAGAAGCACGCCAAGTTCGATCGAAGGTGAAGGTTTTGCGTAGTGCACCAGAAGGTTTTTCTGCATGCTCATATGAACAACGAGAAGTATTATTTTGAAGTCATGCGTCGTTTGCGAAAAGCAATTAGAAGAAAACGTCTGGTATTGTGGAAGAGCAATCCATGGCTTTGTCTGGAAGGTTAATGTGATTGAATTAGTTTTTTTATGTTGATCATCAATGAAATGGAGATATACCAGTGTTTTTATTGAGATTGATTCTCTTTCGGTTTTATCTATCAGGTGTTGCGATGAATTATCATGCCGAAGAAAAATTGTGTCACCCGCAAAAATGGTCACTTTGGCAGAGATGTTCATTTGCTTAATGTCATTTGTATATAGTAAAAATAGGATGAGACCAAGTTCTGATTCCTCTGGTACTCCCAATTCAATACCTGATATTTGAGTCAGTGCTACAGTGCGCTATTTGACTGCGATTGTTCAAATAGGATCTCACCCATTCTAGGCTCAAGTTTTTTCTGAACAGTGACTTATGAAATATATTTTTTATCGCTTCCGGTATTGTGGGGAAGAAAGCATGGTGGAGAATACCATTTTCAGATGCTCTCTGTGATATTTACTGTTTTACGATAACTGGGTGATATTTTAAATTTGTATATCTGTCGGAGATCCATAACAGAACATTCATTATATAGTCGATCTGTTGGAAAGCGTACATCTTTCGGATAGATTAGTTTTGAAAACCTCCTCTGAATGAGTTCTGATGAATTTAAATTCACCCGCAGAACTGAGCCTCACGCTTTCCACTAAGGAGGAATATAGTTTTTCTACTTCCTTCTTTGATAAACATATTTTGAGTAGTCGAAATCTATACAGTATTGAGTTTTTCGATAGCATATTTTATATGAGCGTCCCATTTCAAATGTCTACCCTAATATATTCCTTAATATTCAATTTCTTTCAGAGAGTGAATTTCAATTATATCACCTTGAATGTTAATAATTTCAATATTCCTATAGGGACAGCTATTCGATATAATGCAGCTGAAGGGCGAAAAGTTGATTTTTTTTCTAGATTGACTGTTAGAAGACGGTGGTCAAACCATTTTTTCACTAGTATGAAGTCTAGGCAAACTCCAGGTTTCTGCCTCATACAATATTGTAGTGTCATTAGCATATCCAATGATCTTACCCTCACTGTGCAATTTGAAAAAATCATTAGTATAAATGTTGAACAATAAAGGACCCAATACTGTGCATTGGGGAACACCACATTTAACTTGCTGATCACTAGTGGTATCGTTCACTCTTACAGCCTGCGCTCTGTTTTCGAGGTAACATTTGGAAAGTTTGAAGCAATTTTCTCAAATGCCTTCATTTTCTAGTGTTTATAAAAGCAGACGATGATCAACAGTATCAAAAAGGAGCATTATTAGTAGTATTATTATTATTACAGGAGTGTCAAAATAATAATTATGCTGGAGCGATGCAGGATTGGCCAACAAAAAATGATACAGAAAATGATTACGAGACATCCCTGCGAAAAAATAATTGCCCAATAATATCAACTACCACAATCAGATATCGGACAAATATAACTCTACAGAGTCGATATCTATTATTGTGTCAAACAACACTTGTAGAGTCGATATAAAACAGCAAGTGTTTGATTTTCATGAAAATACTCACTTTACTATCTAGAAGTTTGGAAAAAGCATTTTTCATTCATGAAAAGTGTCTATTATGGAAGTCACGCACTTTGTTGTTGATATTTTCGAGTCTGTGAACTGTTCAATCAGTGACCTACAAACTGATCACGATGATAGTAACTGATGTCAATAAACCACGATTGATAATCGGGGCAGTAAAAGCAATATTTACATCAACCTAAGTCTCGTGATAGCGTACGTCAAACGGGAATAGAGACGACCGGGAAACGAATGTCTCGGATACTTTCCAGGCAGAGGAGACACTGAATACTGGATGAAACTAGAAATGGAAGAGAGAATTTACAAACAACAGCACGCTTGCGCCCTAAATTTTAGTTTGAGAAGTGGTAATAGATACTATACTAGTTTCAAGTTTTTCCAGGATTTTATCGTACGCCGAACAACTTCTAATAGATTTTTCTTCACCGGAGTTGGTAGTTGGATTGTAATAATCCAAACACCGACTGCGTATTAAAAAGTTCGCATCGTGTACAGTTTCATGGAGGAAATGAAGCGTTTGAACGGCTTTTCATCTGAAGTTAGGAAAAGTTCGGAATGTGTTGAATTAACAATTACTTGGTGGAAACAGCAATAGAGCTGGAGTTCCAGGTATTATAGTAGTTTTTCTCACTCATCATTTACATACAGTTTCGTTTTCGCAGGAAACTCAAGAACAGAAGGAAATTGGGCTGTACTTCAGTTGTTATTGAATGAATACAGTGTGACACATTTAGAATGAAGACACCCCTGTATATTATTCATTATTGGGAGCAAATATTTGATTACAGGTACAGGCCGCTCTTTCCTCAATACTCAACCCGAGTGACACCCTCAAACCCCGCCTACTGCAGAAAGGGCAAATTCTCGATATTTTGCTTGACGTTGATACCGAAATCAGTTATTCAAAAAACTTGCTTGTGCAATTTTTAACCTACACTCCAAATTCCAACGCAAAATTCAAATTTCGATTTTTTTGTAATTTTCATATTTTCAATTAATTGTCATAGTTTTCAATTAATAGTTCTAAATAAAAAGCACCGTGAATAATAAATCCGTTATGATGTAAGAATGAGAATGAAAAACCTAATATTCATTATCAATACATTTATTTCATTTATTGATTTTGAATATTTAATCAATTCTGTAGCTTCTTATAATAGATGTTATAAATCTAAATATCCGTTATAAATCAACACTTACTCCACCAAGCTCTCTTTAAAGGTTCATTTCCTTATTACGTAACTGGGCTAATGAACAGGATTTCACCTAGTTATAAAGACTTACTTACCATTGACTTCATTCAGAAAACACGTTGAAAATAAAATTCTGAACAAAACACTTGCACTAGAAGTGAATTGAAGCATATTCTTTAAAAAAAATAATCGAAATAACTGCATCAGAACTACACATTATTAAACGTCCTTTTGTGCACCTACTTGAGATATTCGTTTCATGGTTAAGTGCCAGAGCAAGTCTACTCTGCCGATAAGACTTGAACTCTGTCTTTTGACTAACAATTCCTGCTCTCTCATGGTCGCCGACGATGCAGAGAAGGGGATCCGAACTGCTGTCGACTTTACAGGCTACATCCAGTACCATTCTGTCATGTAGACACTCCAAACTCCACGGCCTCCCTGTTGTCGGAGGAAGTACAACCGTGAAACGGACGACATAGGATGCAAACTCCCGCAAGGCCGGGATTTCGTCCTTTCGATTCGGAAAGCAATTGGACCACGCTATACACGACCGTGTTAATTTGCCAGATGTCAGCCTCTTCTGTTAAAAAAATATGAACCTCCGCATCCAACCAAGCCGATTCTTGTGGCTTCAGGGGCCTGAATCTGTGCGGAAAAGACGGATATGCTCCGGATATGTTTCACACCTCAGAGCATGCATTCTCGCCATGTACCCCCTTCGCGCGGGCTCACTACTCTCGTAACAATGCATTAGGCTATCTCTTAGCTCATGCGTCCATTCAAAGCGTCCGTTGTCATTGCCAGGGTTGTCATTGGTGGGCAAATCATCGTTATGGGCCCCACCACCTTGCCTCTGACCCCTCCGAGCGGGTCAGTTGTGGGGGCCCCTTCCTCGATTTTCCGGAACCGGGTGGTTAGTCCTGAAGACCCACGGCCGGCACCGGAGGGAAAAGAGTGTTTTCCCTCCCGGGTGCACCTGGGCTGCCAGACCGGTTTTGCACCAGTTGCTCGGGTAAGTGGTGGCGCAACTCAATGTCTGGGTTTTCGTGGCAATGAATTGAAACTGGTTATTTTCACCCCATTTTAAAATCACCTCTTGAACCTCATTAAGATATGCAACCTCATGCTGCCGGTGAAGATGTGATTCACAGCCGCATACACCTTGAATTTGTTCTTCGTTCTAGTGGATGATGCCCTTCTCAGCATACCGAAACGAGTATTATAGTCACACAGAGAAAACTTGTTAGAAGAGCCCTTCAATGAGAATTTACCCAAAAACAACCTCAATTCCAATAAACCTATCAGACATAAGAAAAGTTCCTTTAATCGACCACATTTCGAACTATTCACGAAACTCGAACAACAACACTAACTCTCACAACTTCGAAGGAGTTTATGTGAAAACAAATAATACTACCGAAATAATGTTGACTTTATATGTTTATCAAACCGTGAACTTAATGGTTTGGAGAATATAAATTAGACGGAGATCCTCAATTCGCCTGTTAGAGAAGGATTAAGTGACGTCGGTTTCATTTGAAGATTCCATCATGAGTTGAAGTGATGGATATTCCGTTAGTCGTGGATAAAGTTGATTGAATCTATTAGGTGGAAATGATTTAGTTTCGTAATACTACATGGGAAGAAAAGTATAGAGTCTGACACATAGATGGCGCTAGTTTTATTGCATTCACCGCTTTTACAGTCAGTACTAACCTTCTAGAGGAAGCTGTTTAAACTTCATTATATTCTACCCATAAGTTTGTGCTAAAAGTGACAATACTTTTGTTATTTTCAAAACAATGGATAGAAACAATTTCGTGTTCTAATTCTACACTGCGCCTTGCTGGGAAAAAATGCCGTTCAAGCGGAGTAGTGTTGCTTCAGGTGAAATACCAATGTATTAACATGATTTTGAAATATTGGAAATGTCTTTTGTTGACGAAGGAACCCCAGTCTTATATGGATATTGACTTTGGATAATGATGAACCTAGAAATGGACAAAAAACAGGTATTTCAACACAGACTGATTCAACCATGGGAGAACGTTCCCTTGAAAACACTGTGATATATATCAACGGAAACCGAAAAACCTGATTCCTACTACTGTGGTGGATCTAATCAATTATTTTATTGTGTCGAGTCCCTTAATGTGATATTTCAACTATATACATTTCATATATGTTCAAAAGTAGATATATTGACTGTTGACGTGTCCATAAAGGGCAAAATGTAACATTTTGTGTTTTTTGGGATTGAAATAAACGTAAAAAAATATATTCCAACTATGTGTGTTTCTCAGTCTGATATTTCTGTGAAAAAGACTATATTATAAATTGTATGTTTAGTGTTGTAATATTAAAACTCTTATTAGGTATATAATCTTTATGAATTTACCAATTAAAAGTCGAAATTCATGGTACACAGCACATTTATTAAATAAAAACATAAGACAAAATAAACATATCTCAAGAAAACAAAATAGAGCTTTGCATACAAAACAAGTTGCACAATTCAAAATATTTTCAATTGACTCTGCCGTTACTTGATGAAAATAGATAGTAATTGTAAACTCACAACCAACCAATAATGATATATAACGAACGATAATTATATATTTGATCCCAGAGAGTATAAGTGGTTGTCATGTAGCAGTTCCTTCGACTTAAATTTGAGGAGAAATTATGTTACAATTCGATAATTATGTTATAAGTGGCAACACTGATAATCAGATTGTATGCCCTACGCCGCCATATTGGGTCACGTGGTTTGGATTGCTCTATAGAAATTAGAGGGAGATAGAGAGAGAATTTTTGCTACTAACCTCAAATCAAAAGATAAAAAGGTTAATAAGTAGTTTTGTAATTGACTATCCAAAGAATGTCTTCTCTTGTAAGAATAAATCGTTTATTTCCTCTCAGACATTTAATACCACATGCAACAAAGAATCCTATCAGGAATATTAGCAAAATAAATAATATTGAAGGCCTATCTTGGGGTAACAGTTTTGATGTACTAATCATAACTTTATTTTATTAGCTATTTGCTTATAGGAAATCGAACGTTCTTGAGATTTCTTAGCACGGAAACGTCTCCAAGAGAAGACGATTATCATTCTATAATAAAGGATACAGAAAAACCCATAGGTAGTATCTATGATAAGCCCCATTTATTTAATAGGCTTTTAAATATTTAAATTTCCAGGAGAAAGTACCAAACATGAATTTCAAGCAGAGACTAGAATGCTTTTAGATATAGTAGCAAGATCTTTGTATTCCGAAAAAGAAGTTTTTATCAGAGAATTAATATCCAATGCAAGTGATGCATTAGAGAAATTCAGATATCTTTCTATATCCAAAGAAGGTGCTGAGAAAATAAAAGATATCGATAGAGCACTTGAAATCCACATTTCAACCGACAAACATAATCGAACCTTGACCATACAGGTTATAAAGTTTTATTTTTTTAGCTATGCACACCTCACTTTGATATATATTTTTAGGATACTGGGATCGGTATGACAGAATCAGAGCTTATTTCAAACCTTGGAATTATTGCCAAATCGGGATCGAAGGTATAGTGTGAGACATGATTTATCATTCCTAACCTTCCAGTTATCACAATCTATGCTTATAAATTGGTGCTAGTGTCTGGATCATATCATACATTATTATTCTGGTTCCAAAAATAATTTGTTTCAGCACAATGGAGAGGTTTTGGCTTTTCTGCTTCCTGTGAACCGTAATTTGATACTCTTCGCTTGTAATACTAAATTAAAGAGAACAAATTCCGAACTGGCAGGTTGTGATTGAATGAAGCCTGTAGTACGAAACGTTCCTTTTGCTACTGCAGCAGACATCATCAGTGGTATGTGCATTGACTGCGAAAATGAAGGTTATATCTGGAACAACTAAAGCTGAGACTTTGTGACATAACCTTCGTCAACGCACATAAGACTGATGATGTCTGCTACAGTAGTAGACAAAATGTTTGGTACTTCAGGTTCCATTCAACCATGGCCCACCAGCCTCGATTTCTGTCTATAATCGTGACTCTGGCTGTGAAAGCCTATGTTCTTAAACTAATACTTAATGTTTCACTATCACACATTTGGCTTAAAAATATGAATTATATCATTAACACATAAAAAAGAAATAAGCCGTTGACAAGGTTAATGTGTTTCTAGTTCCTCAGTTTTATTCAGACCATCACAGATACCAATAACCTTTGTTATTTATTGCCTGTTTAAGTGAGAAATTCGACAAAAACTGTTTTGAGATTTTGGAGTATTAGTTATCTCTACCTGTTATAGAAAAATATATCTTTTTTTGTATGAAGATTTATGGTCTTTATATTTCTGGTTAAGCAGATAGTCACTGTTACGGTTGGTGACTATTCAATCTGAGTGTATCGAGCCTGATGATTAACAAATCTTTCCACGTGCTTGAAAATTGGTAATATCTTCAGCAAGTTGAGTTGGACAGAAGCAATTCATTCTATCATTGAGATATTTTAATAAACTTTAGGGTATGAAGGGAGCGCATAATCGCCCAATTTGTGGGTTTCCATTTTATTTTGCACAAGGAGATTGGTCTGATGTGTATACAAGAAAGGGCATAAAATTAAAATTCATCAATTTTCAAAATTTCAGTTGTGTTTTATTCAATATCAGCTCTCCACTTTTTGAAGTAAGTAATGAAATAATAAGAGCCTGAAAATAATATTAATTTCTCTTATTAAACAGTATAAAATGTCTTTTACAAAATAGTACACAGTAACAAGGAATACATCCATAAGGTGTATACTATGATGATAAAATACAATTACAAACATTATTTGTAGTCTAACATATAACATAAAAGGTAAAACAACAATTGAAATATAAATAACACACGTTAGAGTGAAGAATTATTGATCTGCAAAAGATTCCTCGATGGTGTAGCAGTTTTTTTGGACGAGATAGGTTTTCAATCGTGTCTTAAAAATCGAAATATTAGGCGACTCTTATATTGAATTGTCCATCTTATTGAATAATTTAGGTCCAACATGAAGATGCCTTTTTCTAAATATTACCAATCGATGGGCGACACTTATCAACCAGTTTTTCTATCTATTTGAGTAGGCATTATATTTTGTCTACCTGTTTTAAATTTATATTTAATTCATATGTAAATTAGATTAAAGTTAGAGTAGAGTATACGATTTATATTTGTAGAATGTTTTATACTAATTGGGAGTTACCCGTGAATAAAATAAGTAAAGATGTGTATCTACCAGAAGAAACATACCTGAAAGAAGAAAACTCGCTGTTGAGACATATCATCTCTGATAAGGATAGGAAAGACAAAGAACAGCGAGTAGTGCATTTTAACGAAACAATGTCCTTCTTTGAGGCTGAACTGGTAAAATTCAACAGAAAGGGGATAAACAACAAAACCAATATTCTGACTTGGCAGCAAAAACAATAAAACAGAAAAACAGATATCAACAACCAGTGAAAAAGTGACAAATTTCCACTACAAAAATTAAAGTTTGCTTATCAAAACAAACAAAAAGTTCCAATTTATAGTATTTCCAATACCAATTGGAACAGCACAGAGAAGGAATTCCCGCCTCGACATAGGCGTCGTCATATTATTTTTCAGTGGTAGTTTTTCAATTACTTATTCTTACAATCATAGCAATTGATCACCCCATGAAAAAGTTCTCTTAACTGAATTTTTCCACCATGGGTGATTATGAAAAACTTCGAAATTTAAGGTAGTTGATTTCCGAGTCGAAAAC
>WOGR01002027.1:0-18364 GCA_015342045.1 Leptinotarsa lineolata | reverse complement strand
TATTTCGAGAAGCTCACTCTCAACATCCAGAAAAGCTAGACGTTTGGGTAGGAATTTTGGGATACCACCTAGTTGGACCTCTGTATATTCCTGATAATTTAACGCGAACGTTATCTTGAAATCCTGGAAAATACGATTGATCCGTTAATAACTGAACAATTAGAAAACGATCCTCTACTACTTGAACAACAATTGCATTTCCAACAAGACGGAGGTCCTTCGCACCAGTTCGCCAATACCTCAATTTGCAATACCCCGGTCGTTGGATTGGAAGAACAGGTCCTATGGAGTGGCCTGCCCGATCTCCTGACCTGAACCCTCTGGACTTCTTCATGTGGGGGACATCTCAAGTCCAAGATTTTCGTGACTCTGACCTGACCTGACCCTGAAAATTTGGACGAACTATGCCAGAGAATTATGAATGAGTCAGAGACGGTTTTCAGTCAAGATTGTATTATTGTATGGAAGTCAATGGGGGATAATTTGAACATTTGATTCAAACACGCAGATTTGATTTTTTTGATTGTAAGCATGATGATGAAACAATTCAATTTTTTCAAGAATGTGATGTTTTAAGATTGTTTAAGTTTGTAAAAAGGGCTCGTTCGAACCTAAAATATTCGTCAAAAGATGTCCTCCAAACAAAATCATTTGACGTGTTTCGGGAAATTTTTCTACTCACTATAGGATGAGAAATATACGGGGTAGCTCGTCTATGGAACACCCTGTATAATATTTTGACTCAATGACTTTGCTGACCTCTGAAAAAATGTAGCGTTTTATTGAGTACTTCTGTGGATATATGATTTTTCCATACTGGTTTTTGTTAGCAATCGCATACAATAAGCAATACTATATGTATTACAACGAAACGTATATTCTCATTTCAATTGAAAGAAATTATTTTCTCATTTTTCTAAGCCAAACCGTTACGCCTCTGGAATTCTTCGTCTAGTCAGACCACTATCAAATATTACCCTGTCCGAAAAAGTAAAGGCCAGCCATCAGCTGTGTCACGCAAGGGTTTCCCCTCCCTCGAGCAACATATCCAGAAGTAGAATTCCGCGACTAGACGACAACCTTGACCTTGATTCAGCAAATTCTGTTTCGGTCTGCATCGCGGGGGCGGCAACCATATCGAATTTTCGATCACCCCCTAGTGTGCCTGTTCCTTCCGAGACTCGCTAATCTTTGCGCTCTAAAAAGCTGCTGACTCGACGAGACTCTGTAACGATGTAGCGGGGTTTTCAGGTTTTACAGAGTGAGCCAAATATGTTTAGTATAGGTTGATATTGTGGATTAGAGGATTACTAGATTTTCTATGTGGAAAACTCGGGTACCAAGGTATCGTGAGGTACTATTCAGCTATTTCTGAATTCACATGTCAATTCAAATAAAGTGACGATTTTCCGAAAAGGGGCTCTGAAAAAACAAAGTTGGGTGTATTTTTTCGAAAACTGCGAAATTTACAAAGATTCTGGGTCACCCTGTATAGGAAAAATCGTACATACTATGTATCCAGATGTACAATGAATAGTCACAGGTGCCAGGCAATGAATCAATCAATATACTTTATTGTCCAAGAAAAGATATTCTTATTGACAAAGCTTTCTATAATCTGAAGTGAGTACATGATTGAATTTGAAAAATAGTATTTTATATACCAGACACAAGATGACAAATACAAAAATTTTCACAACACAAAAAGTGAGGCTTATCGTAAAAATATTCTTATTTACATAGTACATAAAACAAGTTGACAAATACAAAAATCTGTATTATTTATGACTTGTTTATTTTGTGGAAATTCATGACCACTTCAATAAGATGAATGAAAACACTTTTTGTCTAATTTCCACTACGTTTATTTATTCTTACGACCGGTTTCGGGGTTTAGCCCATTATCAAGTAAAACTAAATGAACGATAATGGGCTTAACCCCGAAACCGGTTGTAAGAATGAATAAACGTAGTGGAAATTAGACAAAAAAGTGTTTTCATTCATCTTATCAATGTGGAATACAAAAATCTATCACAATAGAAAAAAGTGAGCATCATCGTAAAACTCCTGTAGGGTATAGTAGGATTTGAGTGAAAGTATTTTATTGATTTTTTTTTCGAAAAATATGGTGTATGGAGATTTCTTTCAAACAGTGTGGCAAATTGTTATCTTTTTGCTTTCATACATTATTGATTTTTTCGTTAATTTCAAGTGGGGATGGGGAGAGGTGAGTTTTTTCTAGTAATTTGGCGAGTGTTATGGATTGTTCTAGTGCGTTCAGTATCGGAGACGTTGGACTTGTGCTTATGCTCCAAACATAGAGTTTCAAGTTTCAAAATGGAAGTTGGGTCGAAATTTTGTGTATTATAAATAACGGTTTACAATGGTCGGTGTATTCAGCTCCTTTGAGACTTCGGATGTGGATATGGAATTTTAGTCCTTCCACATCAGTGTCGTGTCATCAACAAACATTGTGAACTGACCTTGTATATCAATATTGGCTAAGTCATTTATATATAATAGGAATGATACCGGCCCAAGGACTGAACCATGTGAAACGCCACTCCTGATATTACGTAATTTGGAGTTGGTCTCTTTCATTTTCACAAGTTGCTTCCTGTCAGAGAGGTATGAGTCGAACCATTTGTAACTTACATCTCTAAATCCATGACACTTAAGCTTTTAGAGCAGTACCCCATGAGTGACCTAGTGACAGGCTTCCGACAAATTGCAGAACACTGCCCCAACTGCTGTACCCTCATTTATCCCTAGATATACCTTTTCAAAAAAATGGAAAATAGCCTCATTTGTGTTTTCTCCAATATGGAATCCAAATTGGTCTTTATTCAAAATGTTTTGGTCTTGCGAAAACTGCAGCATACTTTTTTGACAAGTATTTCTATGACTTTGAAAAAATGGATAATAAAGAAATTGGACGGAAGTTGTCTCCACCTTTGTGGATTGGGATAATCACTGCTGTTTTAAGGCATGATAGAAACATACCACTGTCAAATGAAATATATATATCTCAGCCTAAGGTTATCAAGAGTCCTTCTGAGAGACTTTCCAATATACTCAAAGGAATGTTGTCAATACCAGTACTTCTTTTATTATTTATTTCACGGAATATTTCTCGTAACTCGGTGGCACTGGTGGGGTGCAAGAGGAAGGTTTCAGTCACAAGTATGGCTTGCATATAACACATTGGATCCAACACCGTTGTATTTCAGATTAATGAAGCTGCAATAGTGTTGTTTAACATATCGGGATCCACATTGGCTTGCTGGGGAAAAGATATACTTTTTCCTCTCAATGAGTTGACTGTTGTCCAGCTCTCTTTAATTTTTTTTTTAGATTTATCTATCCTATTTTTGTAGTACCTATCTTTGGCAGATTTAACTGGAAGTTTGTATAACTTTTTATAATCTTTATAAAATTTAAAAAAAATTGCAATCTGTGAATTTTTTGATGACATGAAGAGATCCCAAGTTTGCAGCTGAGGTTCGTTTTTTTTTCTTGCAAGGGAAAACACCGATTGAGTCCTTCTTCTAATAATGAATGAAACACATTCAACGGTTCAGGAGAAGAAATCTTCTCGCTCCAATTTATGGAATTACAATAATCACAAAATAATCAATAATCGTTAAATTTATCAACTTATCTTCCTCCTAGAACGGAATGTATAAGTCGACTCAGCTCGATCTTGAGAATGTCCCCTGAAGAATAACTTGTAGAGGACAGCCATGGGAATATAACATCTTCCCTTTATGCAAAACAATTGGTTCGTTATGACACAAATTTTGGGTTATTTATCTCAATTTCTTCGTCCTCTAGAATTTGGTCTGGAAGGGAATATGCTGATTAAGAGCATCAAATACCCGAAGAATCTTGGCGGTGGTTAAGGATAACTTATATCTGCAGTTACTAGATTACTTCGGCGTTTCCTTATGCATTTTCAAAATATGTAACTGACTATCAATCAATCAATCAATATATGCTTCATTGTCGAAAGATTAGTATCTTATTGACAAAGTCTGTAGAAAAATAAAATGCTTGTCATAAAATATGAGAAATACAATACATAAAATATAAAAATTACAAACATCGCAATTCCACAGATGAAACATTAAGAAGACGGTTGAGTCTAGGTGAACATTGAAAAATCGAGTAGGATTTACAGGTTATCACTGTAGAATTCATGGATCGAAGAATAAACTTTTTTGATTAAAAGATCTTTAACTGTACTTCGGAACTTTTTCATATCTGTACTATTTTTTAAAATGGTAGGAAGGTTATTATATACTTTAATACTTCCATGAATCAGAGAATGCTGAGTCAAGGCGAATTTTGAAATAGATAAATAAAGCATATGGTTCTGTCTGGTGTTGTGACAATTTGTTCCAGGAGTGTACATACTAGTTTTATTTTTATGAATAGAGCATACTGTTTCTATTATGTATAAACAGGTGACAGTTAATATTTTGTGGCTGATGAATAAAGGCTTGCAGTGACCTCTCGGCTTAGACTTTGTGAGGTATCTCAAAGACCTCTTCTGAAGCAAAAATATCGTATTCTGTAACTGTAAATTACAATGGCCCCAGAAAGCTATTTCATAGCGAATATGAGATTCGATCAATGCAAAGTAAGCCATTCTAGCTGTACTGTACCCTAGTTCATTGATATAAAATCATATAAAGGAACGATTTCTTCTTAGGTTAATGGACTGACACCTATCAGAAAACAACTACCTCCCTGGCTAATAACACGATGGATTATATCAGACAGGTGTCAGTGCAGGAATCTTCACTGAAGTTTTTCCTGCATATGCTGTTGGCGATACAACTACTGGAATTGATTTTCAATTATTGAACGGCCACGCTTGCAGACCGGTTTCGGGCTGTTTGGCCTCTCGTCAGTGCAGGTAGTGACCATCATCAACATAGAGTTGATAATATTCCATAATCAAAATTCAAATTCCTTGCAGTACATCATTTCTCGAACTGAGCTGAGGCAAACAACAAACAACATCTTTGTCACTGCCCCACCTGGTGAACGAGGTACTAACCAACCGCATACCCGAAATTCGCCCAATAAAGAAAACTCCATATGTATAGTCAGTGGGCCTACTTGAAGACTGGCTATGAATCAAATCATATAAAAGAACAATTTGTTCAGGCCAGCACATGCAGAAAATACTTTAGTGAAGATTCCTGCACTGACATTTGTCGGATATAATCCAACGCCCTTCGTGGTATTAGCCAGGGGAGTAGTTGTTTTCTGATAGGTGTCAGTCCATTATCCTACTGTGTGGGGAGTTTGAGCCTGGCCTGAACAAATTGTTCATTTATATGATTTGATGTATAGCCAGTCTTCAAGTATGCCCACTGACTATACGTGAAGAGCATTTGATATCACTCTGATAGCATAACATCCACTAGATACTTTTTTACTCAAATGTTCTTTAAAATTCAATCCATTGTCTATGTGAATGCTTAGGAATTTAGTGTGCTGCTTATTTTCTATGTAGTGGTTATCCAAGTCTAAATCGTTTAGTATACATTTGAAAGTAACTAGCTTTGTTTTAAAAATTTTCTATGTTTTTAAACATAGAAAATTTTCATTTATCATTTTTCATGATGATCTCTTACCACGTAGTAATGGCTACATCCATCAATTCATAGTTTTGTTTTGTTTAGGTTGAAGTCCTAAAACAGACCCCTGAGGTACTCCATATTTTATGTCACTGAGATCAGACTGTCCATTTGATGTTCTAACCACTTGTCGACGCACTGTCGAATATATATGAACCAAACCAGGTCAAATTTGTTCCTCTTATTCCATAATGGCTGAACTTCCGCGGCACTGTCTTATGATCAACGCAATTGAAAGCTATCGAAAAATCACAAAACACTGCTGCAACAGCCTTGCCATCATTAACGGTAGAGTATGTATTCTCTAGGAAGAGGAAAATGGCATCTGTGGTATTTTTCGATCTTTGAGAGCCAAACTGAAGACCAGATAGCACATTGTCTTTCGATTAGAAGGACATGAGTCTTTTTTTTACCAATCTTTCAATAATTTTTGAAAGGCTCGATAATAAACAAATGGGCCTGAAATTTGAGGGGTCTTCCAGATCTCCGCCCTTATGTAATGGAATAACCATAGCTATTTTCAGATGAGCGTTATATCTGAGTATGCATAACATAAATGGAATCAAATCATCCCATGTTTTGGAACATTAGTGAAGTTTGTGTTTGCCATAGTTGTTCAGTTGTTCAGCTTTGGAAAGATATTTATGTGTACGGCATTACACTGTATGTAATAACAAATATGATAAAAGTAAAACTTTACAAGTTGTTACGTTAAAGGCATCTAAATAGGTAGTGGACCGGAGAGAGAGAGAGAACCTGAGACACATCAGGGGCAGTTGTATCTAGACGGGAAAGCGGAGAGTACGGTCCCTTAAGACGTGAGTGTTCAATTTCTAGTATTAGGTGACATAGGTTTTACCATGACACAACGAGTGCTTGAATAATTTTCCATAATTTTTTCATGGTCTTGAATATTTCAAAAAGTTTTTTGGGAAAGAAAGTTTTGGCTTTCTACTACTCCATCTTGATACAAAAATTTCCCAAAAGATTAAACACTCCTAATAAAATATAACCCCTTCAATTTTAAAAAGTATTCTAAGCCAAAGGCAAGACATAAATTTTTCAAAATATTTGTTAGCAAGAAAGTATTTTGAAGGATACTTCAAGCATACATGAGGTCTGTTTGTACTTTGTATGTTTTTTCATGAGGATCCTAGTTATTGATTACGACAGTTATGATAAAAATAAAATTGTTTTTTGCAAGCTGTGCATGAAACATGAAGTGAACTTTCAGAAATTTTACTTTTCTTTCGACTTCTATAGTCCTCCCTAGTTGAAAGAGGACTACCAAGATGGCTAACTATTTTGTTTTGTCGACACCTGATTTTTCAAAAAATTTGCAAGTTTAGACAAGATTAGAGATGAGAATCTCTCGCCTTACTGTTAACACTAATGAAATGAGGGAAATATTCACTTCATATATCAGCGTGAATCAGAATGATCGGATAAAAATACTCTTCCAGAAAAACTGCTCATCATTGGTGAATTCGAATTCTTTATTCCACAGTCATACGAGAAATCTGTCGGTTTTTAGTTCTCAGTAACTTTCCATCTGCACACGACATGTATCCGTGAGCTACAGTAAAAAAATTTCAACACTCGTCCTTTCAATTTTTTCGATACATCACACCGGTCATTCACAATCTATACAGATCTCCGTTAACAGCTTCACTGTAAAGAAATCGTGCGAAAATATTCGAGAGCACATAACATCGGAGTATAAGGTTGCTGAAAATCCAATAAGAAACTGCCAGTTGATATCGCTAAAGTGGAAGACAAACTCAAAGTGACAGCAAAAGAGCGTCTCTAGACGACACGTCCGTGCTCATACTCCATATAAATTACTTCATTGTATGTTATCGAATGAATCTTAAAATTCAGTCGCCCATCTTTGGGTTCAGGAGGATGGGGCATAGACACGTTAGTGACACTGAGAATTTTCTTATTATTCGGCTTGATGATAATAATGAATATATAGAACATGAGATTTCACAGCCGGAGTCACGATTGTAGAGAACAAAATCCGGTCTGGTAAGCCGTAGTCGAATGGAAACTGAAGTACCAAACCTATCGTCAGCAATAACTGACTGTTACTGAGACTGTGAATAGAAAAAAACATTTTGTATAATTTTTAGCACACACATTTGACTTGTTCAGACCAAGTGAATTTTTCTCCAATCATAGTACAGGCTTACCTGTACATTGAAATTTTCTATTTCGACAGTTATTTGTTCAGTGGCCAAAGTTTTTGATGGAAATAGCATATATTTTCTTTCCTAAATGTACAATCAATTGATTAATATTACAGCAAAGCACAAAATTTTTAATGGTATCGTTGGTTTTTATGAAAACTTCTTTGGAACTACTATAAACTGTAACTACTATCACATACACGAATAACCTACCTCCTTTGATGGAGGCAAGTCATTCACGTACAAGAGAAAAAGAAGGGATCCGAGTATATTTCCCTGTGGGGTCCCTGAATCAATTTTTCCGTCCTTGGAAAGTTCTGCCCTAATTTTACCATAGCTGTTTCGATTTGTCATGAAAGAAATTAGGCAACTACTCACCATCAATCGAATACCTAATGCATCTTCCTTTGCAAGACGAGTGGATTAGGAACGTAAAATGCACGAGATAAGTCGAAAAATATTTTTATCATATATTTATTTCGTTTATTGTTATCGTATGTTTGTTGTACTATGTACTATGTCACGAAATCCAAGTTGACAAGAGATCAGCAAATTGCCGTGATCAAGGAGAAGGCCATTTTGAAAATTTATAATCTTAATGGACTAAT
Organism: Leptinotarsa lineolata; assembly: GCA_015342045.1. Lineage (NCBI taxonomy): Eukaryota > Metazoa > Arthropoda > Insecta > Coleoptera > Chrysomelidae > Leptinotarsa > Leptinotarsa lineolata. The sequence continues at coordinate 9,913 of WOGR01002027.1, read as the reverse complement.
TTGCGACTTTCTTGCAATTATTCAGAAAAATAGAAAAAATAAAGTGAAAGTGTGTGGCATCAAATTATTCGTACGAAAATGGTCTTTCACAGAAAGTCACGAGTCACCCCCTTTCCATTTGAGAAAATCAAGTTAACTGGAAAAATTCATATTTGCGAGTGTGAAACAATTCTTGAAACGACTGTGAAGTTATAAGCTCGACAGTCATTTTTCCATGTTACTCGATCAAGAATGAAGCTATTTACACGATTCATGGCATTCTGGATCAAAAAATATAAATTGGAATAAAAATAATTTTATTCGTCAAATATTGACAAGTGAAGTATTGTGGGATTTAGAATGTCATTCTCTATCGAAATAAGTAAAAATATGTAGGATGTTCCATTTAAAAATCGAAAGTTGAGGTCATTTCCGGTCAAACCGGAAGTACGGCAAAGCAAGTAAATACGTCAAAAAATGTAAATTAAATTATAATGCAAAACCCACAAATTTCTTTTTTCTATCTCTAATTATTAAAAATTTATATGGGTGAGCCATCTTAGAGAATCACCCGGTATCTAAAAGTGACGTCACGGCCAGTCCATATTATTATCCTGTCTATGGACTAAATCTCGCAGAACTTAATTTTCTTGGGATAATTGATTGAACTATTCAGCTTTCTTGACATTACTGCAAAAAGTAGTGTAGTATATTTTCGTGCCCTTATTTGGCAAAGAATTTCTGCCAATATTCAATTTTCAAGGTGAAATCAATAATGAATGCCATTTGAAAAAACTGCCAGTCACCATCGATGTGTAATATTCAAATTGAACGTGTTATCGGTTTCATTAATTATTATTCAAATGATTGAACTCTCCCAGTACCTCGAAGTTGTTTAACACATTTCATCTCAACACCGTAGATTCTCTTGTTTTTTCCCATCGATATTCAACTACTACACGCACATATGATAATCAACAAATCAGTAGATAGTAGGCTCATCTGTGTAATCGAACTATCTGCCATTTTGATTGAATGTAGAAATTATTTAGAACTACTCGACTAATGGCATTACTCTTTACTACCAATAAAAAAATCGTAGGTTTATGAAAGATATAATTTATTTCGACCAAAAAAATTATACCACGCTGCTCATGCCATACGAAGAAACTGCCGACGTTCGGTAACTATTTAGTTTTTATGCCATTCGAATTAACTTCGTATATACTGTATCATCGAGGATAAATTACGAAAGTGTTATCGAAATTATTTCATACTACTTTTTGGATGTATAACCTTCCACAATCTGAGAAATAAATAAAGCTAAATCAATAGAGAATCTGCTGGAGTTTAATGGAGGTACCCCGAAAATAGTAACTTGTCAAATGCATACATTTTCTTTATAAATTGAATCATCAATATAAAAGTTGAAATTTTTATATTTAGCTTTCATTAGATGACTGGCATTTCGGAAAATAATCATCTTTCGCTTTCAAAACTCATTTTTGTATCAAGATGGAGTAGTGGAAAGCCAAAAACTTCCTTTTTCAAAAGTTGACTTGTGAACAATGCCTCAATTGCAAACAGCAACATTTTCCTTGGCACACGTCAAAAGAATGAAATGTCTATATGTAATATCTGATGCTCTATATTAATACAGGATGTTCTCTGAGAACTCTGTTTAGGTTCATATTTTTAATTTCAACCTCACCTTTTTTCCTTGAGGTTCCTTGGTGTCAATTTTTGTTTACCTCCATTTCATTGCGTGATCCCCAGTTGCTTTCATAATTTGCTCCACTATCCTCGATACACATATTTGTCTCTCATATATTTAAGATGTACATTTCTTCTTACATCTGGGAGGTTTCACTTATATAACTATCCACAGGGACAAGGTATATTGTAAATACACTTTTTCGCCATAGGCATTATATTCCTAAATCTACTAGCTATACAATGTACAGGAACAGGTTTCCTGGCTATTTTTCCTGCATTGTGCACTACATCGGTAGTGGCCATGGTAATTCTTCTAGATCTACATCTTCTCTTAATCCTCTCCACACACTTCCGTTGAAAGAGGCTAAATGGACAACGTACAAAATTGTGCATATTGACAACGACAGCAGACCACTGGTCGACAATGAAGGTCGCAGAATTCAACAACCACTTGCCTTACACAATCCTATTTCCGAATATGAGGACTGGATCCTCCGGGAAAAGGAAATATCGAGAGCTGAAAGCTGTTGGTTCACTGATGAAAAACACCTTCAAATTCTGGTGCAGGTACATACAGTCGTGAACCCGGGGCAGAGATATCAACCAGTCTATTATTGGGTCCAATGCGACGGTATTTCAGGCTGAAACATATGCCATTGATGTATGTGTGGAAAAATCAGTTGAATTATTACACATACATCAATAAAATTGTTCCCCGATAGTCAAGCAACGTCCAACTTAGTATTGAATGGCCAAAGAAAACTCTCCTCAACAGAAAGATTCAATGGTTTCTTTTGGATTCCTGGTTACACTCTACACTGGTCGAAAGGTGGAACCAATGCGATATAACCCTTTTTATCTGTGAGCAGATACTCCTTATCATTTGATGTATCCTCGTTATTTCTAGGCGCCCCTATACCAAAACTATTGAATATTTGAGGGATCCTCTGAGAACCAATGGTCTCAGTGGGTAAGTAATCGAATACTACATACAATTAATAAAAATATGCATGGAGCAGAATTGCATACAGTTCAAAACAGTTTCTACAGACAGCATGAAGGATCGGCAATGGGAAACCCAATGTCCCCCTTCATAGCTAATCTGTTCATAAGCAGATATGAATTGAAAGCGAAAAATGAGCTAGAAAACTTTTCACGGACTTGATTATGTAGACGATGCATTTGAGATTTCTAAAACAGAGAAATCAAAGATAGAGGAGTTTGTTTCAACTCTTAACAACATATCCCGAAATATTGAATTTACATATGGAATTGAAAACAACGACGAGTTGTTGGTGTTGGATGTCTTATTAGAAGTAACCAGAGTCTAGATCTTGATGTCTATAGGAAGAATAGCAGTGCTTTTGAATATATTACTGATATCTCACTTCATTGTCCACAACACATAATGACAGATTTTAAATGTTTTGTCCATATACTTGTTACGTTTCCTTTGAGTAAAGATAGATACGATATTGAGAAAAATGTTATCAGGGACATGGCCGAAAGCAACGGGTATCCTTCAAATATAGTTTAGATCTTTGATTCCGAAACGTACGTTTAGGAAGCATATTCGTAAATCTTCGACTTTTCAAAAAGACAAGGATTCAAAGTTTATTGGCCTTCCATATGGAGATACATAAACAGATCATATCCTATTTTAGAAAAGTTGAACGTGAAAGTAGCCTTAAAATGTCTTGGGTTGCTTCAACAGATGTAAGGTCATCCTAAAGATAAGATGTTGGGAAATGAAAAGTCGAAGATATATGAAATGAGTTGTGAGGAATGTGACAAAAATATATCGGTCAGACTAAGCGAGGCATTAACACTCGTTTCAAAGAACACGTTGTGTCTAGTGTCGGTCAATTTGCCTTAAAGAATGGCCATATAATAAATGAAAAGTGGAATTGTTAAGATCGGTAAATAACACTAGATTTTTGGATGCTGTCGAAAGCCTGGAAATAGAAAAGTGATATGAAAATTATGATCAGTGACAAAGGTCCCGTTGTCAAGAAGAGTATTGTGGTGATTGGGAGTCTTGGACTCCTTAGCAGTTTCATCTCACGAGAATCCGCTCTCAATTACCACGTGGGAAAATTTCTTGAAGAATCTGTTAGATTTCATTCGTTAAAAGTTTTGGTCACCGTTTAGTAAATTTCGATCATCTATGAAATACCAACCTGTCTTCAAATGCAGATGTAAATTTATTTGTGGCTTGCATAACAAAAAGTGCGAATCGGGACAAAGAGCCGCAAAACGTAAACACCGGAAGTAAAAGGTAACTTTTAAAAATAGAGCTTACTAGTTTGTAGTTTGTATGCGTTGTTTAAATCGAGGACAAACGTACGGTCCCATAAGGAAATCCATTAAACAGCCATACAGGAAGTATCGTGGAAGTCGTAACTACGTAATCTTATGTTCTAGTGACAAAATTAAGACATGAAATTGTTGCAGTGCTAACAAGCTGTAGGTCATCCATATTTAATTGTGTCGATTTTGTTGCTTTCCACTCCCGTCAGTGGCGTAGTTTTGGAAGCAAAAGTTGTGCTATCTATAAACTTCAGTGGGATTGAAAGTTGGAATATATGTTTCATTTATCGGAAAAATGGTTTTCGGTTTTCTGCTTCTCCATCTTTATACAAAAAATGTTATCCAACAATACGAAAGTTTCCGATTATTTTTTTAAGGACAAAACGCGAGCACTATAGGAGAATCCTCAAGGCGCTCTAAGAGCGGTGCCTGTGCGAAAGTAGCGATTCATGTTGGATTCGAATCGCTGGAGATTAAGTTTATTTGGATAAACGTTCTCAGGAAGTTTATTCCACATACGACAGCAACAAGAATATTTTGATATAGAACACCTTTTAGATTGACTGAATTGAAGAGTAGTTATTCTTATAAGAGATTGTTATAATCGTTGTTTATACATAAATTATCCTAGCAGAATAGAAGCAGGGAAGTTCCAAGTGCATTCTCAATACTCTAATTGAAGCTATATGAATTGAAGATTTCTGTAGTACTTACGAGTACAATAACTGATTTTTTGCGATTATTAATGAATAATTGATGATTTTTGGGTCTGTGTTCTTGGCTTAGGTGACTAAAGAGTTGGTTTGAGTCTGCTGCTAATGCGAGGTATGGAAAAATTTAATTTTGACACTCCGGGCACTCAAATTTTCAATTTGAAATAAAATGAAAAATCACAGCATACTCTTTAATTTTCTATAGTACCTTCGGTATTGTCTGAGAGAGAAATAATTTCAAGAATGCAAACATGCCTGTACATCAAAGAAAGCAACATAGTCGTCTCAAGTAAGTGGCACTGCAATTCATCCACAAAGTCACTGAGATATTTCTACCCGCTATACCCCTTGAGCACGCCTATAAGAAGCCATTAAAATAGTGAATTGCGAGGCGGCCGTTTATCATATTGCGTTGAAAATAGTATTAATAGGCGTCGGACTGGGGGTATTTATATAAATTTTCCAGTGATATATTCTGTGTGATGCGAGAATAATTGAAATATCGTGAAAACTAATTTTGTTCAAATATTTCATTTTGAGAAGGACAATTTATATTTGAAATAGTTTCTTATCTAGGATTGTTACCTTCTACAGATCTATATAAAATTAATTTGTCGGTAACACGAATTAATAAAATTTTGCATATAAAAATGAATATGTATCCTCTGGTGACGTTTTAGAGACTATCCATTTTCTTTATCATACCTATTTAAATCAAAGCATTATAATTTGTAGTTATAATTCGTCTTTTCATGTAAATCAATTTGATATTATTGTTATTGACACTGATGATATCAAATTGATCGTAGTTTTGATAATGAAGATGGATATAGTCTTCAAAATGTTACCAGATAAGATACAAAAAGAATAGGTTTTCGCGGTTAGAAATTTGAACATCTGTTCAGAGTTTTGCATTGTTCGATGTTTCGGCCTCGACTTTGAAACCATTTTCAAGAAGTAAAATAGTGTAGCTGTACTGAGAGACACACTTTAGGCTTTTGATGTTCTGGTCTTACCAAACCTTCGAGACGATATGACCCTCATTGATCTATGTTTCATTGAAATACAAACTAGATTTGCCCAGTGTTCTGGCTTTCTTTATTTCTCTCGAATAGTTTCTTCTCCATTCTACAATCTCTTTTTTTTAACATGCTCTTTGTATCTTCTCTAAAAGTAAAGTTCAGCTCTTGTAATATCTTCCATAATCTAGTTCTTTTTATATCAGGAAATAAACTGTCTTTACGAATAACTGACAAAACTTCATTCAATATATGTATTTCGTTTTTTATGTCAAAAGAGTGTATTGTTCTCTTAATAGAATTCTCGACTTCTTCGTCGATAACCAAATACTTCTGTCAGTGGATACTTTCGGCTCCAGAAAGCTGTTGTTTTCCTTGAGTTCCTTGAGAATTCTAAAAATTGTCGATCTATTGACACCGGTCATACTCGCGCATTTTTGCACTACTTTTGCACCAACTTTTCAGTGAGTATTAAAGTCCGACATTCATACTACTGAAGCACAATTTTTCCTTATCGGTTTAGTATAATTTCCGTACGCCACTGCAAGAGACAGATTGAGGCAAAAACATCAGTAATTTCTGAGAATTTAGTGCCTACGATTTTGGAATTATAGTTTAATAAAAACAGTTGTGCTTTGCTTTTGTAATTGTTTGAATAATGAAACAAACGAGAAATTACGTCAAAGGTATTTTCCGGGTAATATAGCCGTGGTCTGCAGGTTTTATGTCTAACGTTTCGTCTACCGCTGCGGTAAACATTGTCAAAGGCGATGAGGTAACGGGTTGTTGTTCCTGTTATTCACAACCCAGAAACTACAGTCCTGGCTGGTATTTGACTCCGATTTCATATACGCAATTCTATGTCATGTATCTGTGACCTAGGGAGCTATGTACTCTGTTGTTGTATCTCGTTGGTTGTGATTTTTATTGTTCATGTGGTAAAAACAGAACTAACTCTGGATTTTAGTTCTATAGTTGAAAAAGAGTTCAATCAATCAATCAACGTATAGTTTATTGTCGGGAGATTGAGGTTCTTGAAGACGAGCTTATATACATATATACCTACGATTAGGTAAAATTACATAGATAATTTGAGCTTATGGGTTTCACACAGTCAAGATACAATTGAAAAAGTATAAAAATATATAAAAAATGTCTAAAATATAGTAAAAACAGTGATTACATACCTTTATACATTGGCAAAAATTTTAAATGGAATAGTTGATGGTTAGACAGAAAGCAAAAATAAATATATATGTGTGTATATAATTAAATTTAAAATTAAGGGTTATGCACCAAACTCCGAGTAAAAAGAACTTTTGCTATCTACAGACTGGAGACGAAGAATTCATCTAGCTAATAATAATCTTGTTGTACAAGAATTTTTTTGTATCTCTTCTGAATCGCCTGAGACATGTAGTGTCGCTTATAGCTGTGGGTAGGTGATTATACATTTTGATGCCGTTATATATTATATTCTCTAAGTATATCATCGGATGGTCTTGGTAATCGGATGTATTATAGTAGTTATCATTTGTTTCAAGAAGTATTTTATTTTTATGTATTAGAATGACTGATTCTAGAATGTACAGTGATATTGCTGTAAGTATACCAAGGTGTTTAAATAACGTTCTACAAGAGTATCTCGGACCTTTTCTGCATAAATACCTCAGAGCTCTTTTTTGCTATACAAAAACATATTCAAGAAGATAAGAGCAACATGCTCCCCAAAATGCAATCCCGTAACTCGAATGTGATTCAGTTAAAGCAAAGTATGCAGACCTAGCTGCTTTTAGACCCAAATCTTTAACGATTACTCGAATTGCGTAACATCCGGAAGACAATTTATTGCAGATTTTGTTAATGTGGTCATCAAATTTGAGTTTACAGTCTATATTCATTCCAAGAAATCTTATTTTATTAAGGATACTTTCGTTCTCTAGTGGTAAGTCTGGAAGGTTACAACAGAATGTGAATAAATTAGTTTTTTATGTTAATCACCAATGAATTGGAGTTACATCAGTGTTTCAATAAGACTAATTCTTTTTCGATTTCATTTATGAGGTGTTGCGGTGAATTATCCTGCCAAAGGAACTTTGTCTCATCCGCAAAAACGGTCACTTTGGCAGAGATATTCAGTTGGTTGATGTCATTTATATGTAATGAAAATAGGATGGGACCGATTACTCATCCCTGAGGTACTTCCAATTCAATATCTGAGATTTTTGAGTTAGTGCTACAGCGCACTATTCGACTGCAGTTGTTGAAATAGGATCTTACCCATTCTAGGCTCGAATTTCTAATTCCATAACATTCGAGTTCATGCAGTAGAGTATAATGACTTACGCAGTCAAAGGCTTTGGGAAAGTCGCATTCATAGAAAAATTTCATTTCGATCCGGAAAATCTCTCTGGTTTTAGTATTTGAACGTTTCTCAATAGATACGACTATAACTGCTCCATATGCAAAATTCCCGAAACAGATTGTGGAGACACATGTAACACTCTACCTCTAGTTCTACTGAAAACTTCTAAATGAAATATTTTCAGCAGCATAGATTCTGTATATCCACATTTCTTCTGGTGATCGTATATATTCCTGCTTCTACTCTGATCCTCCTGCGTGTCAACTATTGTTGAAATGCATATCAGTTAACTCTTGAATGTAAAATTCATTTTCATCAAACGAAATACACAACTCACTAAACAATTCTGATAGCATTATTTTATTGGAAATGCTATCGAGTTCAATTTTATTTTCACTGCCTCCCTACAAAAATATTGCCGAGAATCACATAATCCTTATTACTCAGAATCATCTCATGAAAATTAATTCCATAATTTTGAGCACATCGAACGATTCCTATTGGAAAATGCAAATTTCGGTTTGTGTCAAGTTTTCTCAAGAACTACTGTTTTTTATGTGTTAGCAATATTGTGTTAATGGTCTAATAACCTATCCTACCTCAGTTTTCATCGTTCTACAAAATAGTCTAAGCAACAAATTGAAAAACGTGAAAATTGAATATAAAGCTCCTAAAAATATAAGTAAGGGTTCATTGGATTCAGAATGATCTCTAGAAAAATGTATTCGAAGGATTTCACAATGGGTAAACAATAACGATTGTTTAAGCGAGGAAAAATTAGGTATTCAGTCGATCATTAACAATTTGTTAACAGATGACGTAAATAAAATACAACCGCGATTAGTTACTGTCATTCGTTAATAAAAAAACCCTAAAATCAAAACAAAAAAAATGTTTTCTCCCTCATTTCTTTGATACCCATAAAATCTTCCACTTGAAAAAAATAATAAACAAAATTAACATTCGTAAACTTTTATTCCATTATTTTTTTAAGTATGCACGAGGCTATTTTTTTAGATTCATTATTTAAAGTAGTATTCCACTATTTATCAGATCAGGGATCCGAGAATAGTTTATTAATTAACAAAAACATAACTTCATGAAAAATGGGGAAAACATTTCTTCCAAAGGGAGCTTATTCTATGAAATATTTTAAATAAGCCATATTTTTTTCAAACTTTCAAATAATATGAGCCCTTTTTTCAGCGTTGAATCAAAATTATAAATAATGGGGGTACATTTCCGATAGTAGGTCGTTTTTATGGGGAATTTCCTTTTCTTCAAGAATAGTTTTGTTTCATTCCTTAGATATTGATAGTTTCAAATATTATTAACATAAAACCGGAAGTCCTCATTTGCCCTCCAGTATTTTGTTTATAACATTTGTGATTTCTTACCCACTGTAAAATCATTCGAATACATTTTTCTAAGGTTCATTCCGAATCGAATGATCCCTTGCTCATATTTTTAGGAGCTTTATATCCATTTTTAACGTTTTTCAACTTGTTACTTAGACTGAAAGGAATAACGTATTTGTCCGTTGAATTCCGAAACACCCTGTCAATGAATATTTTTGAGGAATAACGAAACATCGCTATTTCCACTTTCCGGTTGTACTACATGGTATCATACTGGGAAATGCATTGGAGTAAGCGGTGCTTGAAAGAGAAGTAGATCTGCAAGCTTATGCAGATGACCTTGTCATTTTGGCAAAGTCCACGTCGGGAAGGGTAGCTTGTAATATCCTCCAAAGTGCGATGGACGTTGTTCACAGTTGGTGCCAGAGGAAGCAGATGTCTGTCAACCCCAGC
>WOGR01002026.1:0-18364 GCA_015342045.1 Leptinotarsa lineolata | reverse complement strand
AGTATTTTAATATATTTATTACATTCATTCTATAACAATACTGAATGAATTCTATGTATCAATTCACATACAGTATATATACTCTTATTGAAGAAATTATATCATTGTATTTGACGATTTAATATTGGTAATTGTATTTTAATGTATTCGCTCAATTTATGTAATGTTTCTTTGGGTTAATAAATTCATTCATTCATTCATTATTTATTTGATGATGATACTGAATTGAATAATTGATGTTTGTTAAATGCTGTCTACAATATCTTGTTAAAAATGTTTTGTTATATTTGGGAAGTTTATATTGTGATGGTATTTTAATTCATTCAATGCATTCGTTATTTAACAATATTGAATTGGATGAATTCTGTTTATCAATTCATATAGAGTATACTCTATTGAAGAAATTATAATATCATTGTATTTGACGATTTAATACTGGTAGATAATAGTATTTAAATGTATTCGCTCAATTCATGTAATGTTTCTTTGGATTGTTAAATTTATTATTCATCATTTATTTGATGATGATACTGAATTGAATAATTGATGTTTATTAAATACTTTCTACAATATCTTGTTAAAAATGTTTTGTTATATTTGGGAAGTTTATATTGTGATGGTATTTTAATTCATTCAATACATTCGTTATTTAAAAATATTGAATTGGATGAATTCTCTTAATCAAATACTTTACATCACATTCTATTTGAAAAATCATGTTATTGTATTTAACGATTATACATTGCTAATAGTATTTTGATGTGTTCAATGAATTCTTTTGATGATATACTGAATTGAATTTTCAACGTATAACGTTCATATTGGTTTCTTCAGTAAAAATGTAATAGTTATTAAACTTTTCTTGAGTTTGATTGCAGATCCCATAATTTTTATTGCATTTGCATTGTATATTGGAACTTTTGTGTATTTACTGAATTTATTCGATTACAATACCAATACACTTACCATTTTTAAACGGTTTTCAAATATGATTTTGATGTAAATTTGATGACTTTTTATTCTTAATCAAAAGTATGATACCCATAGAGTGGGATTTTATGGATTGATTTGTATACAGACTGATATTTATAGTCACAACATAGAAAATAAAGTTTTTCAAGTTTCTCAAGATATGCAGATTGACGCCTCATTTTGCTAAGCAGACGTTCCATATTTATATATACACAAAAATGATCAATATCAGCTTGTCTGAAAGTTTATCTAGAGGTAAATATGGAAGAAGCATGTCAATGCATCTGGAATTCATTCAAAGTGAAGTTTTCGAAGATATTATTTCTATTGCCATACAAATATTCCTGGACACTAAACATACGCCCAAACATAGTAATAATATATACATCGAGAACATTCAATAATATTTATAATAAACATTTCATTAGTAACAAAACGATAGAATCGTCGAATACGCATATGCTCAAATTCTTGCATGGCAACCAACGTAAACAAATAAAACACTGTACATATATAAAATACAAATTACCAACAATCAAGTGAAAATAATAAATTGCATGTATATCATAAAAAGGTTCAGTTTTGAATATATCGCACTACTATGTACAACCATAAATGTACAGAGTTCAAATCGCATCAGAATATATCGATCTAAATATATAGATATCATGAAAAATTACAAATCCTATAGAAAAAAATTAGGGATATACTCTCACCGAAACGATTGAGATGCTAGATGGAAATCTGCCTTAAATACATTACATGGCAGTGACGGTTTTATTATACAAATAGTATTTGTGCAATTATCCCAGTGAAGAAAAACTGTGTCCATTTGCCTATGGAACTTTCTCCGAACATCTGGTATTTCATTTCATTCAGTGAAATAAAAATACACAGAAAACTTTTCCAGTCAACTTGTTTTCAGTCGGCTGAACATCAGACTCAATGGTTCTTGCTGATGCTTCTTACTATTCGATATTATTCATCGGACAGACAGTTTCACAGGCAAATGCGCTCTAAAAATGAAGACAGGTATTCATCCCAAGAAAGATACCAACATGCTCATAAGCTTGATTGTATAAATCCAAAAAATATTTCATACAACTTTCGAACTACACCTCGTATATTCGGCATGGCGGCGGTAAAACGATATAAAATAAGTCAACCCTGTGTATACGTAGAGTTTTTGGCATGTCGGATTCAGGATGATCGGGGTTATGAAAACTTCTATCAATATCACATCAAGAGAAACCGCAAAATTGCCGCAGAATAACTTCGTGACTTATTTGGGGGATCCACTTTATACAGGACTTTTCTGAGAGAAATTCAAATCAATGAAATTGTGGACGACCTTTATGTTGTATCAAAATTTCCAAGACAGACAATGTAATCATTCAATATATTAGTCATAGTAAGTGACTTCAGAGTAGATACTCTGAACTAACATATGATGGGTTGTTTTTCCGGGTTTTGCTGCATGTCTGTATTTTCGATCCTCACACGGATCATTTCCACAATATTTCGGCAAAGTCTCGTTTGCCCTCTTCTGGGATGTCTGGAGTTTAGAACAAGACTGATAGGGGTTGTTGGTACCATTTACCTGTGTTGCTCCCATTACCTGTGTTGGTCCCATTACCTGTGTTGGTCCGATTACCTATATTGGCTCGATTACCTGTGCTGTTCCGCTTGCCTTTGTCATTACACCTAAATTATCACGCACTGAGTTTTGCTTCTGGGGTTATGCGGTATGTTTTTGTGGAGTGATAAGATGGATCTCCACGTTACTGATAATCTTCAGGCGTCATCCCTCTTTTTCATACTAAGGTCATCATAAGGTCCATTCTCCATCTTCTGGGATGTCTGGAGTTTGGAACTGGACTAATAGAGGTTGTTGGTAGCATTTACCTGGGTTGCTCCCATTACCTGCGTTGGTCCGATTACCTGTGTTGGCCCGATTACCTATTTAGGCTCGATTACCTGTGCTGTCCCGCTTGCCTTTGTCATTACACCTGAATTATCACGTACTGAGTTTTGCTTTCGGGGTTATGCTATGTTTTTGTGGAGTGATAAGATGGATCTCCACGTTACTGATAATTTTCAGGCGTCACCCCTCTTTTTCATACCAAGGTCATCATAAGGTCCATTCTCCATCTTCTGGGATGTCTGGAGTTTAGAACCAGAATGATAGGGGTTGTTGGTACCATTTACCTGGGTTGCTCCCATTACCTGTGTTGGTCCGATTACCTGTCTTGGCCCGATTAGCTATTTAGGGTCGATTACCTGTGCTGTCCCGCATGCCTTTGTCATTATACCTGAATTATCACGTACTGAGTTTTGCTTTTGGGGTTATGCGGTCTGTTTTTGTGGAGTGATAAGATGGACCTCCACGTTATTGATAATCTTTACGCATCATCCCTGTTTTTCATACTAAGGTCATCATAAGGTCCATTCTCCATCTTCTGGGATGTCTGGAGTTTAGAACTGGACTAATAGAGGTTGTTGGTAGCATTTACCTGGGTTGCTCCCGTTACCTGTGATGGTCCGATTACCTTTGTTGGCCCGATTACCTATTTAGACTCGATTACCTGTGCTGTCCCGCATGCCTTTGTCATTATACCTGAATTATCATGTACTGAGTTTTGCTTTTGGGGTTATGCGGTCTCTTTTTGTGGAGTGATAAGATGGATCTCCACGTTACTGATAATCTTCAGGCGTCATTCCATGTCAAAACTGTGACAAGACTCACATCGGCCAGACCATCAGGCGAATCAATATACGCAAGGTGAACAACTATCAGTGAGGGGAAAAGTCATCACGTTTTCTCTCTTCCAACACGTATTGGCGACAGGACACAACATAAATTCTGATAGCACAAAAACACTAGTAAGCAATGAAAAGTTTTACTCTCGAACAATCAGAGCGGCTATCGTAACTGAAATAGTAGTATGAACAAGAGGGATGACGCGTAAAGATTACTAGCAATGTGGAGATCCATTTTATTGCCCCACAAAATCAAAGAGACCGCACTACCCCAAAGGTAAAACTAAGCACGTGATGATTCAGGTATACTAATAAAGGCAGGCGAACAGCACAGGTAATGAAACCAACACAGGTAATCGTGCCAACACAGGCAGTGGGAGTAACCCAGGTAAATGGTACCAACTACTCATATAAATTAAGAAACAGTGTTCGAGTCAATAAATCTAGTTCTAAACTCCAAACATCACTAGAAGATGGCAATGAAACTTTGCCGAAACATTGTGGAAATAATCCTTCTGAGGCTCAAAAATACAGAACATGGAGTAAAACCAGGAAAAACAGCTCATCATATATACACTAGCACATAGACCATCATTATATATACTCCCACATTTCCCAGGCAATGAGTCGATGAATATTCTCAGGGGCACTAAGTAGTCCAAAGACAACCGTCAATAGTTATCATCCTTGTTCAATTATTACAATTACAAATTTTTCACTTCGAATATTGATATTTATATAAACAGGTAAATAAATCATATTCCTGGTGAATGAACCGACAGAGTACACCAAACAGTTGTAGTCCGCGAATTTCTCCTGGTTAATTTAAAGTACATAGATAATATTTGCCAGGCAATGAGTCGATGCCTATTCTATAGAAATAATCTTTGCGTGAGTATCTTCGAGTACAATATTTAATTGCTATATAGATGTGAAGTTACAGAGAGAAACATGAACAAATGACGGTTAGTCGACTGAATTATCTTGTTTGAAGTTTTGGTTGCTAGGAATGAACATTTATATGTCAATGTGGAAAGTCAGATCAATGAGAATGTATTTACTTGATGCACGACTGAAAAACATATTCATGGAGATTGTCTAAAACGGTAATGTACAATCATAAATGTACTAATACGGCGGTTATAATATGTCCCATAGAACCTGCATAAGTGAATCCTCTCAAAAATAACGATCCATGGAAACAGAACATTCCTATTACTCTGAAATTTATTGAAAAATACTATTTCAGCACAATTTTGCGGCACTCTGAATAACCGAAGAAAAACCAAACAAATTGTGCAAACACGCAACAATTATTCTCTAAAGTTCCATTTAGATATTTGACCTATCTCTCGTATAATATTCATTTAGCTACCAACTAAATTATATAATTTAAATATTAGTTAACAATGATTCTATTGATTCAGTTTGATTTCTAGCAAGCGAATACATCAATGTTTATGTAAAAGATAACTAAGACATATCTCATTTCGTATAGTAGCCATTCACGATGATGCGAATCAAAATGGTACATGTACATCGATAATGGGCGATGATCTACATATATAAATACCCTAAGTGTTGTCTTTTAATTGTGCTGCCACAATGAGAAAGTGCCCTTGCCGCGAATTCAGTCGCTCTGCTCTCCATCCCCTTCCACATCCTTCTCGCCCACCTCCCTGGTGTTGCTGTCCTCCGTCTCGATACTGCTAGTTGGGGTGGGGGTTTCTTCAACGTTCAACAGTCCAGAGGTTGAACTACTGCCCGATTGCGTCACGTTGGGACTAGTATCGTAGCTGTTGCTCTTTCCTGGACTGTACTTCAGGTCCGGAGAATAGCTGGTACCCAGGTAGCGACCTCCCATGCCATTAGCCTTGCCTTCAGAAGAAGCGAAAATCAAGTCGGGGTCGTAGGAAATGGATTTGCTATTCATCGTTGCATATTTCGACGTGTCGTTGGTGTACGAATCGAAAAAGGACTTCACTTCCTTTGTCGGGCCGATGGTGTTGAACTTGTCCGAGTAATTCATCTCTCCGGGCGTGTAGCTCATGTAGGCCCCTGTTAGAAACGGATTCGTACTAGCATAGGTTGGCGCCTGGGAGTAGCTGACTGGCTGAGAGTAGCTCCCGGCCTGTGAGTAGCTAGATGGTTGAGAATAGCTGCTCGGTTGGGAGTAACTAGGCGGCTGGGAATAGCTCGATGACTGCGAGTAGCTAGACGATTGCGAATAGCTGGAAGGCTGAGAGTAGCTTGCTGCTTGGGAATAACTGGGCTGCTGAGAGAAGCTCCAGCCGTAGCTCGTCGTCGCGGTCGTACTCTGCAAGCCAGTCAGAGCCGCGAATGAGGGGCTGGTACCTCCGAGGGTAACGTTCAGCCCCGCTGAGCTGGCCTGCATCGCCGGCGAACTGGACCTGGAAGCTTGGCCTAGCAGTGAAGGCGATGCCCTGCTCAAGCTGGTGACGGAAGGTGAGTTCCTCGGGCCGGGAGAAGCGACGCTGGTGACAGAGGGCGAGTGCCTCATGCCTGGCGAGCTGATCGTGATAGACTGCGAGGACCGCAGCATCGTCTGCGAGGAGGGGGAAGCGCGGATGGCGGGAGAACTGACACGGCTGGGCAGGCAGTGTTTAACGGATTCTGAGCCCGATTGGGAGTCGCTACTGCTGCTTGGCGAGCCTGGCGAACAGACTATCACTTGGCGCGGCCGCAGAGCTCCTGCCGACGAGGATGCCGCCGGTGGTCCGACCCGAGGAGACAGCGGACGGTAAGGACCTTTGCTTGCTGATGATTGGCCCTGTAAGATCGGAAACAATGAGTGTTTCGCAGTTTCGAGTGGCAGTAGAGAGACTATGCGGGTTCTACACCAAAAGTACTCCTCTATTAAAAGTAGGGGTTCGATGACTAAGGATCACGTTTTAGCATGATTAGGCGTTAACTAAATGATGGGGAACCTTTGTAGCCTATCTACTTATGTAAGATGTATTCGTGAAGTGTATAGTGTATTGGTAAGTCAGTGGATGAATTTGTTTTCACTTTCGGATACTCGAAACAATATTACTTATTGAAGAATTCGCATGATCTCATTGCATTGTTCAGGGTCTGAATAAGTGAGTATATTTGACAGTTCGACAACCTTGTGTTCCTAGAGTGAAAATCAGTAAAAAATTACCTGAATGTTTTGGATTATTATTTTATACTGATATATTTGAAGGGGTCATAGATACTGAGCAAATAACCATTATTTCATTAAATATACTTGAAATGAAATAAAGCAAAATCGAGAAGTTTTTACAAATTTTTCCACTAGTTTTCCGTTCTGTTGAAATACTAAACATCAAGAACATGTAACTCCGTATAAAAGTGATTCAAACTATAGTTGTTAATTCTGTTTATTATTCTAGTAGTTCCCATGGAACTAAAATAGAGAATTTTTTCAACTTGGATTTCAAAAGTAAAAATACTCATATACATCGGATTGAAGGTATTAACTCCAAAGTCTAGTACTGAAAGTAAGTTTATTCACTTTTTTACGGTAAAAATATCCTTAGCAAAGAATATGAAATTAGATTTCTAGTTTGTTGATGCTATGCTTCACCTTGTCATCTATTTTTCTTGTATCATGGACATATTTCAGTATTAGAATTCTAATTTCAATACAAATCGATACTAAAACGGTCTCTATTTCTAAATTCACTAGAATACCTGTTCAATATTTGTGTAGTGTAGATAGAGGTGAGATGTTTTGAAAGCTCCTTAAGATGCATCTGGAGAACTTGTTTCCATTATCAATAATGTGAAGTTTTACAACACCCTTCCGTATATATTATTTGTATTGATCTCAGTTCTTCAATTGCATCGTAAAATCAGAATAGAAATGTGTAGAAACTTCAATGAAACAAATCTAACAGAGGTATTCGTGAGACATTTTCCTTGAAAAGTCTTCGAATAGATCTTCTAATATTGAAATTAAACGAAAATGAAGAAAATGTCGCAATTCAAGTTTACCCGTTAAACTCAGCAGTATAACTATAAAGTCAGTGATGAACATTGCTAATAAGAATAGTTCGTAGATACCATCAAGAGCATCCATCACATTTGATGATTCAGACGACAGTGACCTGTGAGAAGATTTGTTAAACGGAGGTCCATAAACATTCTTGCCCCAGGTATTCAATGTTTTTTGGCAAAGCCTAAAGTGATGCCAATGACAGGTTCTGGTCCGATAAAGCTGCTTGCAGCGCCCTCCTTTGTAAGGAGCAGCCTCATTGCCTTTCAGACCAGTATGGCCAAGATTCCAGACTAGAGACAATTTGTTAAGTCTTCCTCTTGAGGAGAGTCGTTTTTGGCAATTTGCTACCAATTTAGACGTTGATCGGTAGGAGTCAAGAGCTTCCAACGCCGCTTGACTATCCGAGAATATTTTCACTGACTTGTGTATAAATTTCCGCTCAAAATACAGTCCCAAAAGTCTTTAGGCAGGTTAATACCTCTGTCCAGGGTCTACGACTGAAATCACCTGCACCAGATTTTGAAGGTGTTATCGCCTCCCCACGAACGACAACCCACCCCCATAAGTCTAAACTTGTGCGAGCTGACGGAAAACTATGTTTTATTTTTTAACATACGATTCTTAGTACAATTGCATGACCGATAAGAGAATGTCTCAACTGATTTCATAATATAATAGAAGTTTCTACATATTTCATCGAATGACCCAACGACTAAACTCCATACTTACTAGTATCTGGTGTGATGGGACCTGTGGCTGTGGGCCTCGCGGGCCCGAGACTGCTGAGCGAGGAGGAGGAGGAAACGGAGCCACTGAGAGCCGAGATGGCTCGTTGCGCTGCTGTGGCGCCCCCTGAGGACACGCACTGCGACTGTCTCCACGCGGCCCGGCTGGCCTGCCGCGACGACCTGTCTGGAAAGGCCCCCTCTAAATACCAACAACACCCCCACACATCGACACTAACTACGTTAAAGGAGGGTCTATCAATTGTGAGACCACGTCAAAAATTTCGGCTGCATGAAATGTGCGTCGGTGGTGATTAGATAGAGTGCGGAGGTAATGTTTTGAGTAGATCTGAGGAACGTACCTTTGCAACAGTCGAGTTATTTGACAACAGTTTTTTTTTAATGACCGATATAATCTATAATTTCAGCTCAGTAAAGAAAATGTGGCATGGATGGAAATTTGGATGTTTTGAATGCGCTTCACCCAGAAATGTTGTACCAGTGTTTGATGGATCTTCTTCGATATTCAGCGTAGCATTAGCTGGGTTTGTTGTTGCCATACGTACTCACAAAATTATAGATCTCACATTAGAGGCAAGTGTCTAGTATTATCATCAGCACTGGAGAACTTCCACTTCAACGAATTACTCTTAATTCGCTCAGCCTTGTTACAACGAAACAACATTATTTTGATAAAGTTCAATTTTGTATTTTTTTTTTCAGGATATTTCTCAGCAATTACAAAGCATATTATATTTTAAATAAATTAAGGTTTACTCATATATTTTCTATTGCGCCGTGAACATACTAGAAACAGTGGTACATTCCAAAGATCAAATAACTTTTTTCGAAAAGAACCGCTTTGAAAGAATGAAAGATACATTTTCACAGAAATATTGTTTCTGATGTTTTTCAGTATGATTTGCTGATGAGTTGATGTGCTGTGGGTGTTGTGATTTTAGAATCATTCAGTGTTGAAATTGCTATGTATAGTTTACGCTGCTAAAAAAAGGGTCAACACTGAATTATTCTCGAATGTCATCTACAATCTATCTAAGCTATTCATATCTAGTTACTGTACCAAGTTCTGTGGAAAGTCGTAGAGATAGATGAGATGATCACAGGTTCTAAGATATCCACTACTGATCAAGCAGAAGAGATTGCCAAAAGGAGTCAGGAGAGGCTATAAAAAGTGTTATGTGAATTCACAACACTGCCCTTTGGTTTGAAGATTGCGCCTCATACTTTTCGAAGAATTATTGCCTCCAGACACCTTAGTCATTATAAAAAAATACCTTCCTAGATAATACGGCAGTATCATGTATTATAGCAGAGTATACTAAAAATTCAGTCCCAACACACGAAAAAAATGCAAATCGCAGGGATACAAAAAAGTGATATTTGGTGCAATATATAAAAGGTCTGATTTTGAGTGATTTTCTCAGATCAGCTCTTCAACATGATTCTCCACCAATAGTTATAGAAGCATTCCACCTCCCTTGGTGGTTGAGGGAAAGAAAGTAATAGACAATCCCTTAGTTCCACGAAAAAATATCAAACTCCAACGTTTCCAAATTACATTGGTTTCGGTAAACTTATTTGTGAGAGCTCTTTTCCGCAGATAAGTCTACTCGTTAGGGACACCATAAATTCTGAGTCATCTACGATTCACTTCGGAAAACTCGCCTGAAAATCCTTTGTGGAATTCACCTGAAATTCTCTTAGGTAAAAGAAGGCTGACTTTCATTAATGAAATGATTCAGCGCTTTAAACGTTCAACTGTAGTATGAACATCAACATACATTATCTTCACAGTCATATAGAGGAAGTCTTATGTATTAAGGGAGAAATTGAGCGAGGAGCAAAGTTAGCACTTTCGAAAGGACATAAAAAGAAAAATGTGTGCTCATATGTTTGCAGATTATTGTTGGAAACTTTCGTGATTGACCAAGCTGAATTCACAGTGGGAAAATTCACGCCTAAAATTTATTTTATATTCGGAACTTTATATCGAAGCTTGGCTTTGCAACAGACCTCCCTCGGGAGCTTCTTATATTTTTGATATTCGTAGATTGAGTAGATGTAAGGAAAGATGTACTCGCCTATTCCAACTCAGGCTTGTCCGTCAAGAATAGTTGAGTCTAACAATGCATTTGTGGCTAAGTCTAGCACCATTGATGAGATCTATGGCGCACCAAAACACGGTGTTGAATTACGAAAGCATTATTACTAGGGTCTGGTTTTGTCGATACAAAAAATGGCGCCTAATCCGTTTGAAAATTAGGTCTTGAATGTTTTGCACCAAATATCATTGTTTTTTATTTCCATGCGAAGTAGAAGCAATAAAAAAAACCTTCCAGAAAAAATATTTATCGTATATTCTATGAAATGTAGACAAAATTTTCGACTCCCTTCAAGCAATCTCTCGAATTCTAGACACCTTAATCGAAACTAAGTTAAAATACAGCTCTCGTGGACAACTCCACATTACCTGAGTGATGGTGTTTGGGCGTTGGCCAAATTTGAAGTAAGTACTTGAGAACGCTAATCGGTTGCTGATAATCTATTTCATGGTGGGGTTTCGAGGCTGCGGTGGGAGTTATCGAGTCGCTTGTTTGAAGCATGAGAGGGGGAGCTAGAGCTGTTGCCAAATTCTGGGCTGACATTTTGTTGCGATCAGAAGCAGAAACGACGAGGGCCAAATGGTCCATAAGGAAAATGAGGGTAGCCTGCAAAAAATAGAAGAATGGTTTTGAATATATCAGAGAAATAACACATTTTATTTATTTCAGCATTGAAGAACCTCGAAGTAGGCCCTGCATCTGGTGTCAAAAACCTTTATACCCGTCACGCAAATACGTAGACAATTATTTTAAAGACGCTATCCTGACAGGCCATGATTGATCCTACCGTTTCAGACTTCGGCCCTCCTGACCTGTTTTGATAACTCGAGGTCTTCGACGTTGTTGAAGAAAACTGTATGCATTGGCTCATCCTTGTTTGGTCAAAGGAGTGCAGTGATCTTCGCGGCTTCCATATAGGGCTCTTGGAAGGTTCCACCTTGATGAAAGAATCGTAGTCACCTCTTAAAATCTTAAAAACTTAACCAAGTTCTCGGTCGCGCAAGAAGAAGCCTTAAGAAGAAAGTTTTCCATACCCGCACTGTCAAATCGCAGACCATGCACATGTGGGACGAGGACACTTAATATCTCACAGTTCAATTACGTTATGTTATTTTGGAACTCCAGACTCAAAATCAGGGAAAATTCAACATTGGAACGGGCGATTTGGAATGCACACTCCAATGGATACATCATATTTCTGGTCTCTACGCATGTTTCAACTCCCCATGAGTCCATTTCACTACTCCAATCCATAATTGTAGAAACAACTTCGTGTTCCTGTGATGATTCTGATGATTGAATCTGTTAGAGTTTGTGTTGATACTTGCCCCTGAGAAAGTTTTTCCTGATGTTAGCTCTTGTGGGTGCAGTAATTCTACCTCAAGGTAAGTATATGTCTCTCCGGAAACCAGGGGCAGGATGTTTCCATCTACGAGCTAACTGTAAACCTGAATGTGTTCTTTTCCACCACACTTTAAGGCTGATGGAGATGTTTTTCTCTAAAGGCATAAAGGTCGTCCACATAAAACAAGGCATTTCTCGGCTACTTGTCATAATTCGAGAAAATATTTGAGCAAGGATCAAAGGGATACCAGCGAAAGAGACTCCAAAGCTTTTTCTAGAGAAGACGTTTTGAAATGTGTCTACTATCCATTCATCATTTTCAATTTACTCACTGTTTTGGTTCTCAGCCATGCCCAACAATAATCTTCGGTTGAACAAAATACTTCTGGCGTTCAATGTGACATGGTGAATGTAAAAGAAAAATGTCAGTTCTCTTCATTCATTAACCTCAGAAAACAATCATCTAGAGCTCTACCTCCTGAATCACTTACCCTGTTTATTCTCGGCAAACAATCTAATATGGAGAACATGAGTTTAGCGTTGCCTTCTGGGTCGTCCGGCAAGCACACGCCTAGGGCGTCGACCATCATCTGGTAGAGACATTTGGTGAAAAGGGGCTCCGGAAGTTCCCTTAGATAGTCTTTGAGGACGCCGGTGATGACGTTGATGTCCGGCACATTGTCAGGGCTGAGATCGACAGATCGGCTGTTGCGTTCGAAAGCTTCTCTGAGGATCCGTTTTTTAGTTGCGGATCCGCATAATCGATACAGACCTAAAAGAGAAGGATTAGCACTAGTACATTAAGTGATGTTTTCTTGTTGGCTATTTCAAACTTTCTCTGCATAATGCTGTCAAAAATATACCCACCAATAATATCCAGACCTCTTCTTTCCACTTCTTCGACGCATCGCTTTACGATAATAGGAATACTGTGTTGGGGACTCGCTACTAAACCTGTCGCGACCCCTCCAGGAACACCACCAGTCTTACATTCTCGGTTTACCTGAAAAAAAGATTTAATAACGAAAATTACATGCACTAAGTGTGGTCGTTGACTGCATCATTCGAAAGTAGGAAGGTTTTGAGGTTAGAGTTTATTTGATGAAGACTGCTGTATCTAATCATTATGAAGACGATGAAAAATAGTTCCAATTCAAGCGATGCTGGAATTTTATTCTTCCAATAAGAAATGTCGATGAAGGTTTAAGTTTGAGGAAAACAAGATACTTACCACAGTCTCTAAATCAACTCCGAAAAGAGGAGTGGTCCTAGACAGGGTGAGGGTAGAGAGCATTCTTCTTCTATAGAGTGTCTGGGATTCGGTGTGTTTCAGTCTCAAATAAAGTGTGCCTAAAATCGGAGTTGATATCATTTTTATATGAACAATGGTTTCAGACGAAGATAATTCAATAATTATTACCGATACACCTCTTTCAAATTCTGAAATTTTGGTGACGAAGGTCTTGAAAAGCAGCTGTTATCAGCTAATATGATTCCTTCTCCTGAGGGAAATCAATTGAAGCATTGGAGTGTATTATTGAAGCCTTATTGATTACACTAAAATAAATATTTCGTATTCTCACCTCTAGGCTCAATTTTGAGAGCCAATTGGTGTATAGGACCAGACTTGAGCAGCGTAGGTAAATACACAGAACCCTTATAGCACAATTTGTGTCTATACTGAGGATCCCAAGAGTAAATCAGAAGATCCAGTTCCCGGTTGTTCACCAGGTCCAGTTCGAAGCTTTCGTCCCAATCAAATACCAGATCACCGGTTCTAACCTGAAAGTAGGATATTCCATAATTTCTCGTAAATACCAGCGGATATTTTTGATATTACTCACAACAGTGCGTGCTTTGTGCACTCTATCGCATTCCAACACACAGTAGAGGTCTCTCACGACCGCAGAACCTGCAAAATAGAATGAATTTGAGATTTCTCTCATTAGGGACGTTGGTCAGACCGGTGGTTGAAACAAGAAATGTTTCAAGAAACATACCGGTAATACTAGGAGATGCCCCGCTTGGTGTGACAGGCGTCGTTGCTGCCGAAGTACCAGTAGAAGTTCGCAATCCTCTTCCAGCGAGAAGGTGAACCCATAGCATACCGCTGATAGGCTCATCTGACGATGACGCTAGTGTACCCGTGCCCGTGGCCAACTGGGAAAGACCTGAAACCAATTCATGTTTCCACTTATTGATATCTCAGTGGATTACAAAATAACCAGATTCTGGATTGTACGTGGTTGATACTAACATAAGTTAGTAGATGAACAAGGCGGAAACGAGCTCACTTCAAGGTCGCGCGTCGTTGGTAAGTGTTCCAGAGAGACTTAGGAGAGTGGTAGAGAGACGTGTGACATAATCGATGTAGAGATGGAAAGAATGAGAATCGGAAAGATGTAAAGAGAATGGCTCCCCTTGGGACTTCGCCTCTCCCCTCGGAACTTCACTCCTGAGCTCCCTTGTCACGTACCAGTCACCTTATCATCGCCAGCTGAGAGAAATTTAATTTAAAAAAAAATTTGATGTGGGAATCGAACTCAGGTCGTCGCCGTTTTAGACGTTGTCCTTAGCCTCTACGCTAACGTAAGATCTTATGTGTAGTTGCAAATTGTTGATACTGAGGCGTTTGATAATTGACTGAATTTCTATACTCAACCGTATTTCTTGATATCCGTTAAATTTTAGGAAAATTGTGACGTCATTTTCATGTAGAAGATAGGGAAATATCCTTAGATTTGGGAAAGAATTGATGTTCTATAAAAGGCGCGTGTGTGTGTATAAGACTGAAAGACACGTGTGATGTAATCGATGCAAAGAAGGATGGATATAGTATCCAGTATCGAGGTGATACATCGCCAGGGCAAACATGACAGGTTCGGTGTTGTCGGTTGTAAAATAAATCGTTGTTGATGGAGCGTTGCCGGCAGGGTTGTCGAACTTCTTGTTGGACAATGAATAGACAATAGTATTTTTACGTTTGATATC
Organism: Leptinotarsa lineolata; assembly: GCA_015342045.1. NCBI lineage: Eukaryota > Metazoa > Arthropoda > Insecta > Coleoptera > Chrysomelidae > Leptinotarsa > Leptinotarsa lineolata. Next base: position 3,443 of record WOGR01002026.1, on the reverse strand, counting down.
AAAATATCATTCTTTTTCAAAAAATGTGTCAATAGACAACAAAACACTCACAACAAAATTTTTGAGGGTCGAATAGCAGATTTATTGGCAAACAGACAAACATGTAGGTAGACGGATAGGTAGTCAACAAGGCCCAAACAACAGAATTTCTGATGACTGAATTACAAACGAACTTCATATAAACGGTAGATGTAATATGGATTTCTAAACCAGGGATGTCATCAAAAAATTGAAGTCGACTGAAAAAGTTCATCTAATTTCGAAACTACTCAATGCAGCCGGCAAAAAACGCTCATCCTCTTGACCCGATTATCGAAACTCACCTGTTATCGACGTCCCGGCCACCATTCCTGGCTTGTCGAGTTTATATTTGAGAAATTCGGCGGGGTTGATGTCGAGCTGCCTCTGCCCTCTCGGCAGGGTGCCGCTAGGGGTTGGAACAGGACTTGGGGCTCCGGTTCTGACGGAATCTAGGTCGAGGAGTTGTCTCATTCGACGCATCGAAGGCGATCTCGAACTACTCAGAGCTGGAATTCGATAATGAGTTTCAGATATAATGATAATAATATTCATTCATTTCACAAAAGAATTTATGTAGATTCTTTTTTTCAGACTAGTGAAACTATGAAATAACTGAAGGCTGGGCCACCAAACCAGGGTTTTGCAGCAATGCAGTGGAAGTTGAATATTTAAAAAAAACAAAATTCATGTTATTGAGAAACAAACAAGTAGCCTGTGAAACAATCAAATTTAATTCATTATGGACAAAATGTAGGAATTGTGGTGGAAATCAAATATTTAGGTGTGTTCATTGATTATTATTTAATATGCAGGTTCAAAAAGTCATGCACGATATTTTATACAAAAGTCGGGAATGAAAATAAATTTTTAGAAAGAATCAGTAGTGAGTTTAGGCCGATTTCGAAACTTCTCCCACCACTTTCAACCTTGAAACAACCGACACCTACATCGTACAATGTAGTCAAAGTGACTTTGAGAAAGCATTCGGGTTTGATCTTGAATGACCTTGAACAATGTCACATGACGCAGGCAAGGTTGCATTGAGGTAGTGTTTTTAGATTGACCTTGATTGATTCACTCCCCATTCACGCGGCTCTTTCGAAGATTTAAGGATTCGACTTTGAACGATCTTCAGCTTCATGACCGGAGAGGCTTTTGTGGTGCGTTTTTAGTTTGACTTTGAGTAACCTTCTGCCTTTGCTGGAGTGAGTTTGAGGGCGCATACGCAATCTCTTTCGCTCTTCCACTCTTTGAAAGAACTTATAAAAGAGAGGCTACAAATCCAATGTGAATCACTACTTTCGCACAGGCACCGCTCTTAGAGTGCCTTAAGGTTCTTCCTGTAGTGCTTCTGTGTTGTCCTTGAAAAAAAACGCTCTTGCACAATTAACAGTCACTTGGTAAATATAGTCTCATGGATAATGGAGATTTAATTTCAGCGATTAAAATATTCTTTGTCCTACGTAGTCCCTATTAATTGTCATGGTACAACTATTGATTACACAAAACCACAAGGCGAAATTACGGCTTTGTGTTCACAGCTATGATTAATTAAACTTGTTGTTAACAAACAGAATTGTGGCAAACCGAAAGTTTCGCTGAATGCAACGTTCCTAAAACAAATTGAACTAGAACGCTGGCTCTTGATATATGTTGAATCAATTTGCCAGCCAGCTCATGTTTATGTAATAATACAGTCAACAGAAGCGATATGATATGATATATTCGACATATTCAATGAGGTTCGTTACTAGAACTTCCATAATTGATTTCTGATTCATATTGGAACTGTCAGACTCAGTTTTAGGGCAAAATTAATGCAATATTTTTTTACCTGATGCTGTGATATGCTGCGTTGATAAAGATCTTGCAGGGATGCTGGGTTGTTGTGATCTAGTGAAGTGCCTGTCTAGAGTTGATGTTGTTCCTGGACGCCCGTATCCGCTATATAGTCCACTCTCCATCTAGAAGAAAATAGAGAAAGACTCGTTACAATATCTTTCTCAAGCGCTTTCATTTTGACTGAATTCTACTTAATTTTTTCTTCATTGGTCTTTTGAATGACCAAGGTCACATGATTCGAATTGTTATATTCCATTCCAGAAAACATTCTCTTCAATAATTGAATTACTGATTATATTTTGTTAGTGAATTGTTTCATTTATTCGGAATGAGACTTAGCACCTTGTTGCACCTTGTCAATAACTTTAATGTTCAAATTATATTCTGTAAAGCAAACCACACTACTCCCCACGCCTGAAGTGAATTGAAGAAGTTGGATGAAACTCCCAAACTTTTAATCGTACTTCGTTGTGTACATTTATTTCAATTTAAAGTTTTTCGAAACTTCATTTTACTTATTACCGACTACTTCACTTCCAACGAAACTGTTTATTAGTTTGAGTTGTAGCGAAAGTTTGATTATATCTGCAGTCTCAAAGCATTTTCATTACATTATTACTGTTATGTCTACGCATAGTCCTGCAAAATTAGTATAATTTCTGGGTGAAGCTTTCTATTCCATAGCCTTTGCAATTTAGAGATTTATTATCAAGCATTTCCATCTAATGATCGTTCTGTATTCTAAGTACTTCGCATTTTTTGGTGTCATACTAATTCATTATTGTTTTTATGACATAACAGTAATAACAGCATAACAGTAAAAAGGCTGTTTCTGATTAGGATATTCAACCTTATCAATGAAATCACGAAATATGTGAGTGAAGTATTATTAAAACGCCTACTCAACGTTGTTCACTTGATTTTGGAATTTAATTCATATTGAATGGTCGGTTTATCATATTTTTTCACAACATGATCTGTTACAACTTTGTTCCGAGCTGGAACAACACTGCTAGCAAATGTTTCTCGTTCATCCATCAGTAGGAGCCCGCTGGATTTAATTTCGAAATACTCATTTTCTTATATGAATATTGACAAATGGTTCTTTCGCCACACTTTTGAGAACAAATCATGTCAATACTTACATTTTTCAAGGCATCGTGAATATTCTCAGCGCTGTAGGTGAATCTGGCTGCTCGTTGTTGATTCAGAACGTCTCTTGATGCCCGGATTTGTTCGTATATGGCCGACGTTGATGGTGTTCTGCTCAGCCACTGCCTGTATTCGTCTGTAAAAACATAAATTTCTCAAGACTCTACAATTTTTGGAAAAAAGCTTCTCAGCTTTCACTTCTACATCTTCTTGCAAAAAATTGTGGAAAACTTCTTGTAATTCGATGTTCGTTTGAAACTAGTTGTTTCGGGGGGCTTCTTCTTTCAGATTTTATCTGAAAATCACTTATATGCATGATCTACACATCTTCGTAAACAGTATATAAAAGACGAAAATAAATCTTGGATAATTTCGAAGTGAATAGAGTAGGAGAGAGGAGAGGAGAGGAGAGGAGAGGAGAGGAGAGG
>WOGR01002025.1:1535-18370 GCA_015342045.1 Leptinotarsa lineolata | reverse complement strand
GACACATGTAGAATGCAGGCGAACATCATCGAAAATTCGCGAAACTTCAGTCGGGCCGAGCGCGCTCCTAGCCACGTCATAGATGGTTTATGGCTACCAGTGGCGGACTGCGTTACTTTCTTCAGGGTATGATTTATAACAATACCAACCCACATGAGATCCAAGAGCGTCCAATGCATCCCGAAAGAGTTTCTGTTTAGTGTGGATTTTGGGATGGCGGCGTTATCGGTCAATATTTCTTTGAGAACGACGCTGGCTAGGCCATCACTGTCAACGGCGGGCAATATAGGTCGATGATCACCAACTTCTTTGGCCTGAAATGGATGATGTGGGCATGGTCTTTTCACGTGGAGATGATGTGAACTGGCCAGCGAGATCGTGTGATTTGACCCGTTATACTTTATCTTGTAAGGATTTCTAAAGTCGCAGGTGTACCTATGCGAATAAGGCACAAACCACAGCGGTCCTCAAAGCCAACATAATCCATGCCATCATTCAAATTCAGCCTGATATAGCCTCCAGAGTCATGGAAAATTGGACGTTTCGGAGAAGTCGTGGCCGACATTTGAACGATGTTATATTCAAACGGTTAAAAAATTTCGATATCTCACACACACTTTGTTTTATTTAAATTTAAAAACAGGAAGCGCTTAATAAAAGACTTTTTGCTAAAGCAATATAAATATTAAAAAAGGAAATACATTTTTTCATTTTTATCAAATACTGAATTACTGAAGTTAATAACTCACGATCATATGCCGTGCTAGGAATCGTTCAAAATCGTTCAAAAGTTTCGACTTTTTCGGGTTATCGTTCATATGTTCAATGCAGAAACATAATTTTTTTTTATTTTGTGGCTAACCAATCTTTTACTTCATTTGTATATGCCAATATTGTCTTTGCATGTTTAATATCATCTGGAAGTATATCATGATGTATGTATAGAGTTTGATATCAGTATGTTCATTTAATTTATTCTTCAAAAATATTTAATTTTCATATCATTGAAAAAAGTTAGTCATCAGCATTTTATAAACAAATAAGTATACATGAAATTTTTTATATTTTCCAAAAAGATCAGATGGATCAGATCAGATAAGTTCATGTAGAATTCAGGTAAACAGTCGTCTGGAGAGTAGAACCATTGACATTATTTATTTTGATTATATCACGATTCATCCTTGAGGTAACAAAAATTGAAAATTATCGAGTTATAGTTTTATAATAATTTAATGATATTGAATAAACCCAAAAATTCCATTTATCACAGCAATTTGTGACAGAAATTCCTCGGTTAATTCTAAATAAACTTTGGCAGAATAATATAGCAAACAATTAATTAAAAAAAACAATATTTCACCAATATGTGTTATTTTACATTTCTGCTGAAGTCCATATACGTTTTGTTGTATGTATGCTGTGTAGGAATCGTTTTTTTCTATCTTTAGGGCTCGCATTAGGTGTGATCTCGAACTGGCATAGTGCTATCAATATACCTAACGATTGATCATCGCACCTTGCGTGGCCTAATTGATTACGCAGCATTAACGTTTGTTGCTGGCTATAATTTGAGGAGCTTAATCAAAACCTCAAACCGCCGATTCGCGTGACCTCCGTAACGTTGTCGGAAATATTCGAAATTCTTCATATTTCATACACCCCGCCGGGACATTAATCACGCGGCATTAGTCTGCCCTCGTTCTCTTAATAAAGGTAAGGAAGATAATGGGGGTTAATACTCGTTATATTTCTCCGATTGCGCTCAACACACTCTACTATCGTAAATTCGGAATTCTAACAACAGGTAAGTGTATTGTCGGCCCGATTTCCAGCCGATTTGTACGTATTAATTTCATTGTATGAAATTTGTGTACTGGTGAACCCTTCTGAAGGGATCCAATTTAGGGAGAAGTGGAACGGAGCCATTCAACTAAATTCGAAAAAGGGATTGGGACTTAGTTTAATATGGATGGAATACATCAATCTCAATGCATTAAACATACAGTTTTATTTATATTATGATGGCAGTCAGTGTGGTGCTACTTTTGAAATATTTCTCAACGGTGTTTTTCTCTATGGCGCCTTTTTCATTCAAACCTCTATTCGTGCCACACATTTTTGTGCATCTATGGGTACGTACATAAATAAGTCGGGATGAGCCCTGGTATCCTATTTTTCAAAGTAGTTAACGAACCGGTGCTCAGTAGAGCCTAACGAGTCAGCTAGATGGGAGCTAAAAATATTCTAAACCAATTCTGAGCTAAGTGGAATACTTAGTACATTCTCAGTTTGCATCCATCACCATCACTACGATAAGCACTTTCTGCCACCAACATATTGCCCAGGCAAGCTTTGTACATAGTTTGATTATATTTAGTGTTCTTCATCTGATATAGTTGTGTTGTAAATTTTGTACTCCACAGTTGTGCTTTACTACCTACGTTTAGTGTATTTCTGTTAGCGATACTTTTTGTAGCCATTAATATTTTTCCTTCAAGTATTTTCATTATTGCAGAAAAAGAGCTGAAAAACGATCAAGTTCCTAACGCCAACATGTGTTCTCCATTCCGGCCTAGCGCTAATCTAGTATGCGAGTATTTTAGCTTATATGCCAGTATACTCCGATGTGTACGTACCCTAATACACTATTCCTTAGTACAGAAAATCAATTTTTCTGTTTACTGAATAACTCAAGAACTGAAATGGATGATGGAGACAAGAGGTGAAAGTAATTATTTTTTCAAATTTCAGTAGGAAATTTTCGAATAAAATGTAAAATTGCATATCTGGTGAATTAGAAAAGTGCCTGTTTAAGAAAGTTTCCAGTGGAGTAGTTGAATAGACTAAAAAGATTGCAGAAGAATGAATTTGTTGACAGCCGCGATGGTCATGCTCCCAAAATCAGAGTCAAGCTATGAGAACTAAAATGTAATGCCGAAGCTTAAGAAGAAACTGGACGACATAAACCTACTCCAAGATGAACAGTTCAGATTCAGGAGAAAAACTGTATTCAGGAGAGCCCACGCAGTTGAATTCCAATCCTTGAAGAAGAAAAATACTATTTATGAATTAAAATTTTCTCCATTTACAACTCTGACGTTATAACCGTTCCAATCAAATACTGATATGAAAAAAAGCTAATCCTATCAAGAGTTTGAGATCTCGGGTCGATATATAGACTAATGTCCAAACGTCAGGTAACTGAGTCTTGTAATAGACCGCAGTCTTACGTGAACTTACCTGAGAATCGCGTATTTTGAATACTTTCATAAATCCTAAAGCAAATTAATTCTTGAAAAAACCTAATGCTCTAAAAAATGATGTTCCAACCTTCTACAATGCGTGAGAGTTGGAGGACAAACTACGAAGACACACGTAGTGTTGAAGATGTTGATAAAAGTTCATTTTAGGAGTAAAAAACACTCAGGAAGTTTACCTGAAGACGCACTCAGGAGAGTCGGAGAAAAAGGCCTTTGAAAAAACACTAAAAAGTATTTTAAGGTGATAGTCTAGACACCATGTATCATAGTAAACGTTTATATTTCTTAGAAACCTGCATCAGTCGCTTAGGAAGTCCATTAGTGTGAGTAGAGTGAGTAAAATCAATTCCTACACGAATTACATTAAAATAGCTGACAGTAACTTCTAGCATGCCTGACTCAAGTAGGATAATAACACCAGACAATTATACAGAAAGAATTAATTTCTTGTTTTCCGAAGTTTTTAACTGGGTTAAATGTTTTCACGATTTTCGTCAGATCTAAGTTGAAATATTTTTCTCGATACATATTTTGTGTTTCTGTAATATTCATGTTGTTTTATTTTTTATCACTCACTAGTGAAATGTCAAGAATTTCGGAAATTCACTAAATATTTCTCAATAACATAATTTCTCTAAAGATCTCATCTACAGGTTCTACTTGATTACTTCGCTTGGTCTGATTAGAATGACTGACAGCGAACAATCAGCTGTATGAGGAGTACTTTCACCTGCAAAGCTGTGTATTGAGCAAGACGTTCAATGTGGGAGTCGTTGATGTGAAGTAGAAATAGGTCGGTGAAAGAATTGAACCTCTTTCACAGTTTGTTTTTGGTTTGGTAGTTTCACTTGTATAATATTTAAGGGTGTCTGCAACAATTTGAAACCTCTATTGTAATATCTATTCGATACAGTATGAAATTGAAGTTTCTTAAGAACATTACAGAACAGTACTGCAATTTTTTGAACTGAACTTTCGCTATGTTATCATTAGGTCATTGCCTATCTTTGATTCGATACTAAATTCTTGTGCATTTCGTGTGTCTTTTCGACAGTCCACGAACTGTTACTGGCTCAGCTAAAAAAACTCAACACAATGAAAATAATTATTCATGGAAAAGGCTGGAAGGTTGCATACGTCTACGAAATAGATTCATTTCGCCTGTGACGTACTTCATTTCCATCGAACCGGTTCTTGTGTTGAGGTTCCCTGCTGTTCAACAAATTAAAATACGCCATGGAGCATCCGTTTCGTTAATTGTTTGTTCAACGAATATTCATCAAATATTCAATATTTAATATCGAGCACTGTGCATCGAGCAAAATGTAATTTTCCGAAGTTTGAATAAACCGAATGCGGTTTCCAGCTATGCCAGAATTATAAACTAACATTAGTGCCCGGTCCTTTCTGCTCGCCAAGGCTAGGGTAGTTAAATTAGTTTGTTTAGAGAGCTTGTTTCGTACTTGCATTGCTATATTGAGGGGCGACTTCGGCATCCCCAATTCGGTCGAATGTCAAACTTATTCCAAGTATTTCTTGCCACATGAAAGAAGAGATCTGGGTTCCAAGTTATAATGGGCATTGTTAAAATGGAATGATTGGGAAATATAAATAGTTCAGCAGAGCGGTAAATTGATCTCCCGAATGAGATTGTCTTAACTTTTCAGGTAATTCAATTTTCTCTTCGGAAATTCTTCATTGAAAAAGCAAATATGCTTATATGCAGGGTATTTCTTAATTGCGGTGAGAACACATAAGGCTCTGCGCAGGAAATAAACATGTGTAAGGAAATGCATTGTTTCCAATATATAGGGTGTCAACCCTTTTAAGCAAATCCTTTTCGTTACAATATTGTTAATATTCCTCATCGGATTTTGGTGAAAATTGGCAATGTTATTGTCAGTGACAAGAGTTTCATTTAGCTTTGATGAAATACAAATGATTGATTCCAGTGGCAGCTCAAGACACAGACCAAAAAATGTACGCCACTGGCGTAAATTTGTAATACAAAAAAATGTAGTAAACAAAGTAAGGAAGAAATAAATTGAGTTCAAAATGAACTCTTTACAATTTTTTGTATAAAGTAGACAAGAGAAAGTCCGAATTTATCGAAAAAACTTTTTTATTTCTTGACTTGTTTTCGTAAGTTGCATGGCTTTCCACAAACAAAAAACTAAAAGCAGAGAAAAGCAACTGGTGTGCTATGCATTGAAAAACAATAACTAATTGTTTGCAATATTTCCCATTTGTCAAATAGCATTTATTGTTGTTCCAACGGAGGTTTACAATATTAATACAAAAATGGATTTTTTTAGAAAACAACGAAACCAATGAAAACAGTGCATTTCTGGACCAATGTTAATATGAACTCTTCATAAAATTTGATCCCGAACACGGCCTCACATTTTTCCACCGCAATTATAAAACACCCTGGATAGTGCTAGCATTTAATAATTCAAGAAAGAAGCAGGCTTTGTCTGGCTGTGATGTCAATCACAAAAATATTCTCTGAGTTATGGAGTCAGGGTAAAAACCTGTCAAATATTCATTTTTGTTCATAAATTGCTAGAGTGGCACTGTCGTGCATTATTAATGACCCTAGATATTTCTGGAATTATGTGGATTCATTCCAAAATAATAATGAAGTATCAACAATACCGCGAGAAATTAATGTAATTCAGTAATTTTAATGATGGTACAGTTAGTTGTGAACATTTGACCCCGAATAATGATATTTCTTTTCTGTCCATATTGATATACTCGTATACAGCGGAATCTGCTGTATAAAAATAGCTTAAGTAGTACAATTACTAATAAACTATATTGTTTTAAGAGTCAAAATTCTTGAATCAAACAGTACTCGATTGGGAAACTTACTTTTGTGGAACATGTGAACTCTGTCATTGAGAAGGAAGATGCTGAAGAACTAGTTCTTAAATAATATATTTTAGAACCGATATCTGAATTACCTAGATTTCCTTAGAATAATACATCTATCAATAAGAGAAACGTTGACTTTATTTCATACAAAACAGTTAGTTTAAAAAATAATTGTCTTTAACCAAATAATATTCTATCTACATCTTATGTCAATATTTGAAAATAGCAATGGCGGAAGAAAAATGCCATGCTCTCATCAATACCAGAATGTGGGATATAGTTAAACTACTGAAAGCAAAAAAGATTTTCATTGAAAGGTTCCGCTTGTTGCTCGAGATTTTACCTGTCTGGGCGATTGATTGCAAAAAAATCCCTGAAGATAGCTGACTTTCATCTTTTTTTTTGCCAAACGTGCTATTTACAAGAATTTAGTCATATATACGGAATACCACATGGGCTGAAAAGTATCGGGCCTAACACATAGATGGCGCTAGTCTTATTACATTCACCGCTTTTTTAGTTAGTACTAACCTTCAAAAGAAAGCTGTTGAAATTTTATGATATTCTACTCATAAAACCTGTTCGCAATCCTTAAAACGGTGCTGGAATGATTGTGGGGCTCTTGATGGAGATAAAGTTTATGAATAAAGCCAATTTTGAACAAAAAAAAGCTTTCTCTTTCTTAGGCCCGATACTTTTCATCTCATGGTTATTAGTAGTTGGGTTCACGATTGTAAAACGTTTTGATAAAGGGAGAGAGTCAGAAGTTCAGTGATAATGGTTTAAAATTAATGTTTAAGAATGTTCAAACTGTATATAATCGTTCAGTTGACAGTAGTAGTTGTTCAACTGAGTTTTTTATACGTCCAAATTCTGGTTTGAGTTCCATTTTGAACCTCTTATCGTATTAATTTCCATATTAATTCCAGAATTAAGTCTATATGAGTTATTTTCTCACATCCATCTCATCATTTTCATAAAAAATTTGAAGTTCAAATATATTCAAAATCATTGAATTTCCTAGTTAGAACTGATACGTCATTTTCTTGGTTATTTCATTCAGCCTCCCCGTTTCATTAAGAGTCTGACAACTTCATTTCCACTAGCTGTCCGGCATTAAAATCTCGTCCATCCAGCCATATCCGTAATGAAGCTTTGTACCACGTTGCAGAAATAACAGGAGAGAATTGATGGTTTCTGGGTGCAAGAGGAGCAACCGTCGGAATCGAGATCCGTTCTGCGGAATGAAGGAAATCGAAGGGATGGAGAAAAGGTCGAACGTCAAACATTATAAGCGGAAATAATATATATCGAACGGTTAGCGCAGAACTTTCAAGATAAGATAAAGACCGGAATTATGAGTTACACGGCTACCAGGAAGAAACGATATACACTAGACGGCCAATTTAGTTTCAGAGCTCGTTCCACGTAGAAAGGGTGATCGATATCTGAGATTTCGAAGGTTTTGATTTTTGATTGTGAGGAATTTCTACGGAATATCAAGTGGGAAAGAGCTAATTGGTATGCCAGACACGTGCGTTTTTGGCATTAGGTAATTTGTTGGTTCTATAAGTAGTGGATAACGACGCTAAATACCAATGAGAATGAGTTCATTAGAGATGAAGGAATAATTATTTTTCACTAAGGTGAGTTAAATTGTAAGTAACTTAATGGAGAGTAATAGTTGTCAAACTCATACAATTTTGTTAAAATGTATGTTGGAAAAATGCTAATTTTTCTGTAGGAGTACTTATAGTATCTTTGGCAAAGTATGAAATTTTGAAAGTACGCCATTATACGTAGTAATATACTTTTTTTGTCACTTCATAAATTTTATTGGAAAGAAACGAGATTTTAATTAATTCATTGCAAATTCTCTGTACTTGCTAAGTGGGGATAATAAGATGGACCACTTTCAATTAAATGTATAAAAAGATGCATATATTGATCATGATTGATAACAACTGTGACATTTTCTTTATCGACTTCAGTTACGATTACATTTGGATTACGTTCCAGAAATGGTTTAGTTTCGTTAAATAAGTTGCTACGTAATATCATTTGAACGTATCGCGATCTGTAATTTCTTAAACGGTATCCACTCCTGTTATATAAATCGGGGTAATGTTCAAGGGCTAGTTAGTGCTTTTTGTAGGTTACAGTCGACGAGGGATGCTGGGACAAATAACTTACAACTACACAGAAAATCATATGTAATACTGTCGAGGTTTACTTCACAGTCTCTTGTAGTTATTAAGCATGTATCAGATAGACAATTGAAATGGGTACCTAAACTTGGACTTTGTATGGCGTCATATCAAGGTCTTTATGCAAAATTCGTCTCACTGATGTCTCCGAAATGTTCAATTGTTGAGAACGACGGTGAATTGATGTTGATGGCGCTTCACGCACACTTTCTGCCACAGCAGCATTATTCTCGGGTATATGCACTGTTTTTGGCTTTTCACGCTTTGGTTTATTGATGAGGATGCCAGTTTCTTTCACTTTTTTCACAAGATAACGAACATACGGAGCTGACGGTGCTTCTTTTCTTCCGAAATCCGTACGCAATTTTCACACACATTCTGCAACATTACCATGATTTTCAAAGTAATGTCGCAATATTTCCCGGCGTTGTTCAAGCGCATACACAACCATATTCGTTCAGCGGAAGGATAAAACTAATTATCTGTCGAATCAAACATGAGCTAAGTGTTACCATTCACGAAATAAGCACTAGTTGAAAAAAAAAGTTAGATGGCGGACCCTATAATAATCAGACTTACATTTGTAACGGCAGAATTTATTCGTTGCTATCTGTTATTCAATTATAGGACACTTATTTAGCTATAGCCATTTATATCTTCCTCGTTATTGCCGTGATTGGTTTGTGAAATTGATTTGGCAGCTGCTGCCACTAGATGCGGATTTCTCGACATCAACTTTCCAATGTTGAGGCAATTCCAAAAGGAGCATGGCTTTGGCCTCCTGCACGAAGAGGAGGTCTTCGGTTGCAGTTGATAAAGATCTTAAGAATACGCAAACAATTCTTTCTGAGATGTTACTATGCTAGACTCCGAAATAAAAGCCGCCTTCAAATCTAAAACTACTATATTCAGTGTTGAAGAAAATGAAAGAGAAATGATGCAACAAACAGAAAAACGAAAAAAATAATGCCAATCAAATATCGAATAACACTCAAATTTAGTGCCTTCGCCTCAAATTCCTACCGATAAAGAGAGTGACTGTAATACGTAGTTTGACCGATACTTTCGGACCGCTGCCTAACTATCACTCAATTATTAGATCCAATCTGTATACTGATTTTTGACTAACTCTTTCCCGAAATTCTTATCATGGTTATTACACACATACATTCAACTCACCGCTGCCTTCTCTATTTCGTCTCTCTAGGTTATCCAAAAACAATGTCAAAACAACTTCACCCTAATTTTATTTCGATTATACTCGATATCGACATACGGAATTTTTTTATCGATTTGAAACTTTTGCAATACACTGTTCGAATTCTGCTCGAACTTCGTCCACTTTTGATCGCCTTTACAACCGAATGAAACAATATTTGAACTCACATCAAACGCACGTTTTCAATTATTGAACTTTTCAAAGATTCAAACCCGGAGAACTATCTTTCAAAAACATCTCGTGATCGACTCTCAAAATCAGAAAACTCCCATTGTTCGAAAACACTTGACCCTGCTCGCTGAGCGAGATTTTCGCTTGACTCTCCGATGCCAACTGTCTCCCCAAAAATCCGAAGGAATCGCGGATACCTCGTCATACGTTGTTTGTAACCTCCCTTGATCAATCGCGAAATGTTATTTTTCTCTCAATTGATTTCGATTTGCCAAACTTATCCTTAATCGACCTGTGGCCCCGCGTCAGTTAGATGGTTGCTAAATTTTTGTCATCCATAGCAAAACTAGCCCACACACGACGTTGTCCAACGGAAAAAACCACGTTCCGCTCAGCCATCTATCAATAGATTTCAAGGTTTGGAAACTAATGTATTCCCGATTGTTTCCCCTGTTGATCTTAAAATAGGTCAAGGTTATGTCGACTCTACTTCTTTCGAAAAACCAATCGCCGATAATTTCTATAAACAAATCCATGGCTGGCTGATATGTTAAATTCCATGAGGCATAGGACCGGGTGTTTAAATCTCTAAATTGAAAATGAATCTGTCTATTTTCAAAGCTAGAAATAAAAATAGAATAGAATGGCTTTTGATAGGTATTGCAACCTGAATCATCTTCATGTGCACAAGCACAGAACTTTTCTTCCTTAACCTTCCTTTGATTTGCTTGTTATATGCACAAGCTGGAAACTATTCAGAGCTGTGATCACTGTGACCCAGTAATTCTTCAGGAGTGGCTCTCCTTACTGACTGAGAGTTAATTTCTTTAAATGCAGTTCTGATTCTCCGCATGCAATCTTTGTTGGTAGTTATTGCAGTACTGAAAACAATGTCTTTGATGTTTTTCAGATGAAAAAATCAAGTACTGTCAGATCTGGGAAGCGGGATGGTCAAAAATGTGGTACGTTGTTGGCTATCCATTGATCGTAAAACATATTTTGCAGCTGATTATTGACTGAATGGCCATTATGTGGAGGCGCACCATCGTGTTGATAGGATACATCTGTATGATCAGCCAGCGGAAAATTTTCTAGTTAGTTGATTTCAAAATTGTGTGAGGTGTTACGAAAACGCTCACTCAGAAACTAATAAACTTGTTTTATAACTGAAAGAATTCAAAACTGTCTCTACTGACCATTTGAATTGTCTTCATGAAATTTAAAGGCCTCGACGCTGTAATTTCTGATGACATAATGAACAATAAATTGACAGGATTTTTGGAAATTTAGTTCCCTGAATGGATTTATATTTGAAACGCTCCAATAATGGGAATTTGGTCGATAGAAAATTTCATTTTTCCAGTACAGCTTCATCTGTCCAGATATTATCAAAAAAATAATTCTTGAGATCGAAGTGGAATGAATTCACAGAATTTTACTTTTCGTGAAAAGTTGGTCTCTAAGAAGTCGAACTTTGGAAAAGACATATGGATGAAACATGTTGTTTGTTAAAATTCTTAGTATCGATGCCTGAGTTATCACCGATTCTAATACTGATTATCTGGTGGATATTCTTGGTTATGTGGCAAAATATCCCAAAATTGCAATTTCAATATCTTCATTGTTAACTACTGGTTTATTTTTCTACACTCTTGCTCATACGAATTAGACGTCCTTCATTCTCTGGAAATAAATGAAATCAAATAATGTTCGTTTGTGTAATTTAATGGTCACGGCATGATTTATTATTAACAATTTGCAAATGACAAGTAGTGACATTATCGTATTAATTGACTGTTTCGAACGCCGCGCCGTCATGGCCAACTGAAAGAATTTAGAAACCGTATAGTAACTATTCTGTCAATAGAAAAATATTGAGTTTCGAATATTTCAGTGACTACTAATTTTCGAAATAGGTATTCTTATACAAAGGTACCCATATTTTTAATGGAGGAGAAACTCCCATATGTTCCATTTATTAGCTTGAATATTGACAATGAAATACACAAAACTGTTCAAAAGAAAATTTTGGTACCTTGACATGTTGAGAAGAAATGAACAGATCTCTAGAATGCTGATCAATTATCACCAATTGTCATCATCCTATGAAGGAGTGAACAAACTAATTGAAATTTAAGGAACTTGTTGCAAAAAGAGGGAGTTGTTGAGCAGGTTTCAAAAAGGTAATCAAGTATATCATTCCTGAAAGGGGAATTATAGAATTTACAAAAATATGAATGAGTTCATGTTGTTTTTGCAGATATTTCAAGTGTAGGGCAAAATTCATGCTCAAAAAGAGTAGTTTCATACTATTGAACAATTTTAAAACTCTGAAGGGATCTTTGAGATAAAAATCATCATCATGTTTATATGCAGTTGTCATGATTCCAATTTTTTGATTCATCCCGTTGAAAACTGTTGGAAACGAAAGGTAAGACAATGATTTCATTTCTGGAGATTCAGATCCAGCTGTTTCAATATTTTTAGGAATGTAATTTTACTCCCTATAAATCACGAATGCTTCAATTGAAATACAAACACTTCAAACAAGTCCATTTAGTTCTTGTGAATAACTCGAATATTCCATACCACTTTCACAACTAATTGGTATAATGCACAAAAGTCACAAAAAGTCTCTAAATATTCACCCCCTAACTAGAATGGGTATATAATCTCCAAATTTCCTATAAATCTCATTTCGGTTAATGGTTATCCTGTATATAATACCACAAAAGTTTTAATTCTCTGTTACTTGTAACAAAGCAGTCCTGCGGTCGACTTTGATAATTCTATGTATAATTCTATGTAATAATGTCTACACATTTTATTACCTCGAATTCACCCTTAAGCTATCGTTTCATTTACTAGGAGCTCAGTTCAGTTTTACTGCGGTTTATGTACAACGACGCAAATTATTCAAATGATTTAGGTTCCTTGAAAATTGGTTGTTTAAAGGAGAAAATTAACTTTGAAAATTGTCGTTGAATTGAAGGAACGTAGCACCAAGTTTCAAGTATTAGGTTGTTCCAAAAGTTTCGTCCGTTTTAATGAATCTTCTTCAAACTGTAGTATCTCAGTGGATACTCATTCATTCCAATCGAAATCAGCGTGCACGTTTGCCAACGTAAAGCAAGTCAACTGATTCCTTCAGCATAAATTTATTGTTATTGCCTGGTCCTGTTTGGCAAAAAATCCATTAACGAGAAAATCATCGGAGTAATTGAAAATATGATAGTCGATTGGCGAGAGGTCTGAGGAGTATAGTGGATGAGGCAGAGCTTCGACGCCGTCTCGGACAGAGATTTGTGGAACGTAAGGACGGGCGTTATCATGATGGAAGATTTCAATGAAGTGATACATATTGGAATATCAATATCTCAAAAATTTGTCAAATTTCATATGAGCCAGAGATTTAACGAAGCTAAATCCAAATAATTCAAATCCAACAATCTTGATGAGTATCTCTCATACATGTCATCAAAAATTCTGCTCGCCATACGACTCAAATCAGCAAGTGCTTGGTTATGCAGAAATCACATGTTCAATTATATTTATGTCAATCAAATTTTCTTCTAGAATCTACTGATGTATTATGGAATTCAAATTTCTATAGACTTGGAGATTATCATCTTGAAAATTCTTAATGAAATTCTGTCAATAGTGAGCCTCATATTTCGTAATTGGGTAACAAATTGGCACACGAGGTGCTTTCACATGTGACATATTTGTTTAAACACGAGTGTACCAGACTCATGAAAATTGGTGGCTCACTCCTATTACTTTTTATTATTGGACATACAAAAAAAAATTAGGGGTTGTGTATTATAGTTCAATTTACATTTTTTGACATATTTATTTGCTTTGCCGTACTTCCGGTCTGACGGGAAATGACCCCAACTTTCGATTTTTAAATGGAACATTCTATATATTTTTACTTATTCCGATCGAGAATGACATTCTCAATCCAACACTGATTCACTTGTCGATATTCCACAAATAAATCATTTCAATTCCAATTTTTATTAAGTAACATTTTTGATCAAGTACCATGGAAAAAATACGACTGTGAGGCTTATAACTTTTCCAGTTAATTTGATTTTTTCAAATAGAAAGTTGGTGGCTCGTCGGCTTTTTGTGAAAGATCATTTTCGTACGATTAATTTGATGCCACACACTTCCACTTCAGTTTCTCTATTTTTCTGAATAATTGCAAAAAAGTCGAAAATTAGTATATTAGGATTATAAATTTTCTAAATGGCCTCCTCCTTATTCACGGAGAAGTTAAACTTTCTTAATTATTGCGCCCATCATATCGGTTAGCTGTTCCTCAGTGATGTTCTGGAATGCTACCCTTACTTTATGCTCTAGGTCTTCACGAGTAGCTGATGTTGTATTGTAAACCTGATTTTCAATTGTTCCCCATAGAAAAAATGTAGCGAAAAGGGATCTGTTGATCTAGAATATGAAAAAATATAATAATACATCTATGTAAAAAATATTACAACTCAAGAATGTAACTCGCAGGCCACTGAATAAGTCTATAAGTGCCAATCCACTTTTCTGGGAAGGTGTCATTCAGATGTTTTCTTGCGACTCCAGAATTGTGAGGTGGCGCTCCATCATGTTGAAAATAGATATCAACTTGGTTATTCAGTGGCAAATCTCCAATGAAATCATCAATTTGATTCCTGAGGAACTGTAGATATCTTCCCGCAGTTATTTGTTCGTCGAAAATCATTGGTCCCAAAAGTTCTTCTTCGATAATACCCATCCAGCAATTGAAACCAAATCGCTCTTGAAAATTTTCTTGTTGAATCAGATGTAAATTTGTTTTCAGACCAGTAACTTTTATTATTCCTATTGAACATACCCAAGTTGGTGAATCCGGTTTCATCTGAATGAATAATTTTAAATATATCTTCTCCGCATTTATCCATAAATCAGTGGCAATAAGTCAATCTTTGGTTGTGATTGTTATCGTAAAGATGTTGGCGTAGTTGTTACTTGAATGATCGATAATTCTGCAAACGAAAAAATAACTTATATCACAACAATTTGGCGAATTGACGCCAAACCTAGGCCAACACGTCTACTCCACTTTCCGTAAATTAGCGACATGTTTTCTCGTTTATAGTATAATTTGCCATATCCAAATATAAAGTACACAACAAATAAATTTTTGAAAGTGACAGCTTCAATTGTTTGTCACGGATAACTAGAATAACAGGACTCAGTGCATAAGTGTACCAAATACATATTATTTGTTGGCAGGTATGATCGTTTCTTGCAATTGTTCAGAAAAATAGAGAAAATTAAGTGGAAGTGTGTGGCATCAAATTATTCGTGAGAAAATGATCTTTCACAAAAAGCCGACGAGCTACTGTGAAGTCATAAGCCTCACAGTCGTAGCTTTCCAATATTACTTGACAGAGAATGAAGCGATTTACACGATCCATGGCATTCTAGATTGAAAAATTTAAATTGGAGTAAAAATGATTTTGTTTGTCGAATATTCACAAGTTGAGTATTGTTAGATTTAGAATATCATTCTCGATAGAAATAAGTAAAAGTATAGGATGTCCTATTTAAAAATCGAATGTTGGGGTCATTTCCGGTCAAACCGGATATACGGCGAAGCAAGTAAATATGTCAAAACATGTAAATTGAACTATATTACACATTCCACCTTAGATAATCACCCGGTATATGATGAAGGAAATTTCTAAATAACAATAGATTGTATTCGTTATTGCCGTTTCTTAATAATGAAGCTTCTGTCAAAATAACAAATTCAATCTTATTACTGAGACCACAGGTGGAGTAAAAATGACGATCGACAACAGCTCGTTTCTCTCCGAGATAAATGATATGTTTCACACTTGCACTGTTGTGTAGGATGTTATTCACGTCCTTTTTCGATATTATACAAGCTGATATAACAAAACTCCGTTGTGACGCAAAAAATCGTATATGTGAACCAGATGGCATAAATACGAAAAAGTTTCATTCAACAAGCTGTTAGATCCCAAACTTATATTGAAGATTTCTTGGCGAGATGTCTTTGTCAAATACCTCAAAGCGTTGGCTAGCGGTGGTCGGGTTTAATCTCTCGGATAAAGTTTTTCTGTTAGTTTTCAGGTTATTATCGAAGCTGTCGTGGAATCGAAAAAGATTCGGGTGGATTGACGAGTTTGATGGGATGCTTTCAAAACAGAATGGAAGTGAAATCGGGATATTTTATTTTCGGTAAGGATAATCGTTCATTGAAAAAGAAGTAGGGTCTGAAGAGGAAATAGCGTTCACTCAGGAAATGGCGTTCACTGGTATATTCTTCAAATCACTTATAATACATCAATATAAGGTAAAGTAACAAAGTCTTCAATTACCTGGTAATCAACAATTCAACTGGTAGTAGGAATATAACAAGTGAAGTATTATTCAATTGAAGGAATATCAATGAGATCAACTTTGTACAATAAAGGTTGAGTCTACAATCACAAAGTAGCATCCATCATTCCCATTCGTACGTAAGAATTATGCCCTTTTAAATCATGGCCCTGTGAAGTGGTTAACTGAGTTGAATAAAAACACAATAGCAATTTTCACGTACCTATTCATATTTTTTCACATTTCCATTGCTCTGAACGTTTTCTACAATGAACTTTGGATACCAAAACCTTTTATAATCATCTGAAGCATATCTACAACATGGAAACAAAGAAATGATAGCAATGAACGAAACGAACACTATAATTGTAATGAAAATTGAAATGAAGTAATTTATATAGACAAATAAATTATTGGCGCAATAAATATTTGAATTGGTGTCTTTACATTTCTAGACATTTTTGAACTTGTTTTTTATATTATTTATTGCCCTTAATACACTCCTTTGCTGTATTGTTGCGAAAGCATTCAAAATTCTCAATCTCAAGTCTCTCACATTTTGTATCTCTCTGCCAGCATAAATCCTATTTTTCAATGTCTCTCATAGAAAATAGTCCAAAATAGTATGATCTGGTGATCTTGCAGGCCACTTCATTGAACCATCATTTATTTTCTGCTTATCAAAACACATATAATATATTTTTGTTGTAG
>WOGR01002024.1:0-12430 GCA_015342045.1 Leptinotarsa lineolata | reverse complement strand
TAATCCTCGGATGTAGGGAAGTGCAAGTACTGGTTGTGACGGCTTCTCTTCCTTGCGAGGTTCTTGCTGTTTTGTAGCCAAAGTGTGTTCTACCATCAATTTGGCGTACCCATTCCATTGGAGATCATTTTTGATGATGCCTAGTTCTTTCTCCAGACCTTTCTTCGTATTGCAGAGCCCGAAAGCAAGGTCTACCAGCGTCTTGATGATTCCTCTTTTAGTCGGCTGATGGTGGTTGGATTCGTGATTCAGATACTGTCCCGTGTGAGTTGCTTGTTGGTATACAGATGTTTCCCACTTAGTGTTGGTCCTCTTCACCAATACGTCTAAGAAAGGCAATTCGTTCTGGACTTCCTTCTCCATTGTGAAAGTGATGGAAGGTCTCAAATTGTTGATGTGCTTCAGGGAGGCGTCTAGTTCGGTATTTCCATGGTTCCATATTATGAAGGTGTCGTCAACGTATCTCAACCAGACTCGCGGTTTCTTATAGGCTCCATCAACTGCCAGAGTTTCAAACCACTCCATATATATGTTGGCTATAACTGGAAAAAGTGGCGATGAAATTGGCAGTCCCTCATCTTGTGTACAGAATTCTTCCTTCGATTGTAAGTAGCAGTTTCGTACACAGCACCCTAGTAATTCTATGATTACTTGTATAGGTAGGTTCGTTCTATCTTTCAAATCCTCGTCTCCAGATAGCTTCCTCTGTATCATCAGGAGTGCGTCTTCGACCGAAACGTTGGTGTTACGTCGAAACTGATTAGATGGTCGTGTTCGGTGACTTCGATTGCCCCCAGTAGTTCGACAAAATGTTTCGAATTCTTTACAAACGATGATGTTTAATCTTCCTTCGTGTTTCATCACTTGATGTTTGAAACACGAGTTGAGGTGTTGAAAATAACGGTTTGGGGTTGTTATAAATCTCCAGTAAGATTCAGACCCTATATAATTCAAGAAACAACGTTGATGCTCGGAAATAATATGTTTATCTGACAAGTAAATGCGGTTGTACACAATCACCTCCAAGAGCTCCACAAAATTGCTGAGAACTGAAATAGATCTCTAGTTTAAACCTAATGGAACAGTTGCCGTTCTTCAACTACAACTGAGTCGAATTTGGAATATTTTCCCCTCCCCCTCTTGGGAGGGAAAATATTCCAAATTCAACACAAAATATACACAGTGGCCACCCAAAGTTATTTCAGTAAACTAACCTCTACTGCAGTCAGAAGAAACTTCCTGTAGCTCAATTTCTCCTTGTATCGTAGTGAAAGGGGTAGCGAACGGTGTGAATTGAGTTAAACAGCCAGAAGCAACTCACTCTGTGGAGTCCCGCAGAGTTACAATAACAAACCGAGAAAGCGTGAGAAATGAAGCTGTTCCACGCATGCAATTCCTCAATAAACACATCAGAATTATGGGAACTGCGTGTTCGAAGATGAAACACGTTTCTCCGACTTCTACATCGATATTAATAATGTTCTATGATTGCAAAACAGAGAGGGTGTCGCCAAGAATAACGACTTTGACGAAGCAGGAGTGAATGGTTAGATAAATAATAGCTTGTTGGACGGTAAATCGATATGACATGAGCATGTTGTGGTTTCTTTCACCATATTTCGAAAGTATGTTTACAAGGGAAAGTTTTAGTTGAAGAAACTGATATCATCGATACGATGAGTTTTGCTAATATAAAGATTGTTTAATATTTTCAATTCATATGCAATTTGAATTGCTGTTTCCAAATTTCCAACTTCACTTTGACTTGCTAGTCTTTTACGGTTGTTTGGATTATTGGATTTTCTAGTTTTCAGCATATCACATATACTTTCACAGAACTTGAAAGATTTCCTTATTATAATTTCTTGACATAGTTCTATGGAGCTTCTAGTTGCCTAATTTCTCACCTTGATCGCTTTTGAAGAGTTTCGCTTTTGATTCTCAGTAGATAGATGTTGTGCTTTATTAACTTGCTACCCCACTTTTTCCCATCATAATTATGTATTGCGTTCTTAAGTACCATTGAAGAATTTCCATATCCACTGCATTCCTCAGCTTTTGAATAGCGGTATTCTCGTACTGGTCTCAAAACTGTTTCAATATTGAATCCAATATGCGTATATGATCTGAACAGAAAGGTTCTGTAGGTTCTACGTACTGTAGCTTGTTTCTCAGAAAGTATAAGCTAATGGTTCAACTTCTGCTATTTCTAGTTATAAAAGTTGGTTCTGACCCGTCGATAGAGT
Source organism: Leptinotarsa lineolata (assembly GCA_015342045.1). NCBI lineage: Eukaryota > Metazoa > Arthropoda > Insecta > Coleoptera > Chrysomelidae > Leptinotarsa > Leptinotarsa lineolata. Next base: position 10,184 of record WOGR01002024.1, on the reverse strand, counting down.
GATTCTAAGTAAGTGGGTCGTTTCAACCTACAAGGGTTTATTGTGGATTCCTTCCAGTATAATCAGAGAGATATTTACCTCCGTGGTTTATATTCCTAGTACCTCACGATGTAAAATGTAAATTGCCATCATTGTCCATTATTATGTGGTAATAATTTTTTTCCTTTATTCGATTAGTCGGCATACCGCTTGAGGAGGTACTATATGTTCATGAATTCCGTCTACTTGCATCAAATGGTTTGATACTCCTTCAGTTCTATCGGGTTCTACAGTTCTATCGAGCACATGGGTCTCTTTGAACGCTTATTGTGGATGCCTTCTTCAAGATCATGTCCGGCTTCTACTGATTTGTCCGTGAACCGACAGCGGTACACCCCCCTTGATTATTCGGTTGTATACTGCTGTTTCCATTATTTTGGAGAAACAGCTCAGGAGGCAAATCATCCTATAGTTTTCAACACACTGGGTGTCTCCTTTTTTGAATATAGGAATTGACTTTGTGATTTTTAGTGCATTTGGGAATGTTCCGCTCATTACAGAGTTATTTACTATTAACGTTAAAGTGCTAGATATAATATCTATTATCTATCTATCTATAATATTTATTGTTTATCAGTCACGTGTATACAGCTTTAACAAATCTCACATATAGAATAATTCAACAAGCATCAATCCTGGTATCGACCTTTTTTTTAACTTGATGGGTTAACTTAACTATGATGGGTTTCATACAAAAAACTCTTGAATTCAGTATTCATCGACATGTGTTTGATTGAATGTTATTTTTCGCTAAAGAATATCCCAATTGGGAGATTTTCCCCCAGTTAAAAAGTAATTCCATGAACAATTGCTAATCACACAACATATGAAGAAATAAGTAGTCGTTCATTTTCAATTAATCGTGAGTGGACAAGTCATCAAGCCAAGAAACACAAACTTTAATGAATAGCTCCAAAGACAGTCAATCTCCTCTCACTGTTCGAATTTCCGGGTACAGCCCTAATTAGGTAATTATTTCGCATGAACTTCATGCAACAGTTGAAGATATTTCATCATTGTCATTTAAAAGATTGGTTTGTGTTCTTTCACAACGGACATTCCCTTACCTATTAATTACATTGACCTTTGACGACTTGGACAGACAACAGAAATGCCAAATGGAAGTTTCGTAACTTAACGTCAGAAATTCCCCAAATCAACGGTTGAGAATTATTCTCATTTGAAATTATTTAGAAACTTTATGTAACAATTATCAAAGGAACTCAAACAGTTCGATTGCAATCCCATATCAAAATCAATATTACTTACTCCAGTTTGAAACAAAATATTTTGAATGAATGATTGATAAATAATGTATATATGATCATCAACTCAATGTTGTTTGGTAGAGTATCATATATACATAATATTTTCAAAAATTGAAATATTTGATAAAATATCGTTAAGCTGATGAAGATATGTATTTTTCCAACCAATGAAAATTGATGTTTTCTGATAAATAAAAAACATTATGAAGAGAATGTTCTATTTCCGTATTGTAACAAACAGGAAATAAACACATTTTAGAGATACAAGTTATTAGTAACCCAAATTAAATTTATTCAAGGGCATATCAAAATCGTAAGTGTAGAAATGCAAAAAGACCAATTACTATGTCTGTTTAAAATATGTTCTGTTTAAAATCTGTTTTCCGTTAACCAGCTGTCACCCCCCTACGAACGACAACTCTCAAAATTGGAAACTTGTATGAGCTAAAGGCTAACGAGGTCTTACCTTTTAACGTGTGATTCCTAACACGTATATGATATAATGACCATATTTCCATACCTCAAATATTTAGCAATATATATTGCATCCCGAACACATTTTTTCTGGGACTATCGTCTAAAACTTGATGAAATTACGTACTTTTTTCAATTAAAATATGTTATCTGAATGATAATATTAACAGAAATTGAACAAAAAGTTTAAGGTTACGGTTGAAAGTGATATTAAATATCACTATCGTTAAAGTATAAATGGGAAACCAACATTTGAAGGATCTAAAAAATAATTATCAATATTTAACTTCAAATAATATGTTAACGTCTCCTTTTTCAAATGACAAATTTGTTCAAGCGACATAAAATTGATTTGCATCAATAACTTTTTTGTGTGACAGTTTCGAATGTCGAAATCGACTTCAGGTAAATTTTCAATTCCTGTCTCTATTATCGTTATGAAATATTGACGGTGTGACCAGCAAATCCTACAAGAAATGCCCAGCAGGTATGTTTCATTTTGAAAGAACATAAGAGAGAGGGCGGTACCTTTCCAATAAATTGACCCCTCAGGTGGAATTCTCAGAATGTATTCCTCACGATTATACCTACTTTCGAAAGACTTATGGTTGTGGTTCATATATTAGAGTATATTGTTCCACATTATCAAGCGTAGGTTATTATTATCAAAGAAAGGTTCGTTCTATGAAAAAGTATTTTCTAATAAACACCGGATAGGCCACAGCGGATAAGAACTTATTTTGGAGCACATGTATTTTTATTGGCTGACCTGTCTACATGTCATTAGTGTTATTGATTGTGTTAATTGTTCATGCCGTTACTATAATCAAATATCCAGAATACCAAATGAAAAATGGATACAATGAAAACAGCAAAGAAAACAAAAGTGGTAAATATCAAAATTAAGTAAATATGACAACTGAAATAAAGAGCCTCATACAGCATATTCAACTGAAAATTGAACAGTACAAACATTATTCACATATGACAGTTGACACATATAACAAATACAACTCAAATATAAACTCGGTGCACCAACATCTGCAAACAAATAATCCTCATACTCTTGCAATCACAGAAACCAAAGTCAGTGCTTTGACAAACCCCGTCAATTTTCTATATCGTGGCTATGATTTCTACTCCCGATTCAAACGTAACTTTGGAATATCTTTTAATCCGAAGTGATCTTCCCTGTCAACGACAGGAAATGCTGGAACACCATAACTTTAATGTTATGTGGTTCAAAGTAATGTCACAGAAGATCATTAAATTCGTATGCTGCGTTTATCGACCATTAAGCGATATACAGCATAGGGACTTTCCGCAAACCAATCATTCCAGTGCAGAAATTTCCATATTCGGTGATTTCAATGTTCACAATATCGGATGACTCAAATTTTCAAATACCAATGACGAACGAGGTCGCGAAGCTCAGTCTTTTGCAAAAAGCAGTGGACTTATTCAGATTATAAATGAGCCAACCAGGGTTACTGACCGTGATGGAGAATATGCTAGTCTTCTGGATCTATACGTAACAACCAATCCAGAAATTTACACAGTCACCGTAATGTCTCCGTTGGGATCTCCTTATCACAAACTCATTTAAGTGTTGAGTGAATTACCAATGAATGTTGGGGAACAAGCTAAACCGCGCAAATTTTGGCATTACTGATCTGTTGAAAGCAAAGAACTATACAATCAAAGAATAAAGGATAAACTGCCTGCCAATCCCAACGGGTCTAGATCCTTCTGGTCGGTAGCTAGGGCTGTTATTCAAAACTTAAAAAAACCACACTCCCTCCACCAACACAAGCGGATGGTTAAATTGCATCAACAGCCATAGACGAAGCAAATCTACTAGCTGAACAGTTTGCGTCCTACTCCACGATGGATTTTCTGGGAAAGGCACCACCCACTATTCCCACACTAATATCCACAATGCCTGATATTTTGGGTAAAGATTGTAAACACAAGAGGTTGCTAGTATTCTTGAGTATCAGCAAGTAACTATACAGAGAGAAGTTAGTCTAGGACAACTGCCCAGGTCCGTAGTCAAAAATTTATTATATTATTATGTGTGGCCTAGTGAATACGAAACATCTATTTCCAAATCTCTTTATGCCAAACTCAGCTCGGTTAGATAAAATAGAAGCTCAGTTATATTTCATGATATTCTCAAAAATAATATTGCCAGAAACAAAATATTGAATCAACGGTGTCTGCTTTTACCTCAATGTCTCCAGAAGCGAACATGTTATTTTAGATTTGTTTTCATCGATAGATAATATTAATGAATAGGGGACTTTTACTCCCTTTGACCAACCTTGTTACTACTATCAATTGTAAGTTACAAATACACTCCAATGGCCTCTCGGTATACTGAGGACTTTCGATAGACTGGTTAACAGTCTGGAGAATTGAATTGAATATTTTATTTACCCTGTTTGACTTTGAACATTCAGATATCTTAAACTCAACTACAAACATTTCTGCCGTATAAGCATTTCAATCCCCCAAAATAAATCAGATCGCATTTCCAAGAGGGCTTAAACAAAGTCGTGTTACGAGGAATCTCCATTCCTATATTTGGCTCACGAAATTCTTCACTCTATTTCCGTATTCTTTATTAATATCCATTTGCATTCGTTCATTCAACCTCCATGAATCTGTCCTGAGAGTATTTGACAAACAATCAGCAGAATACCGTTTGAGAAACATCCACATTAGCAGCTGACACCGATGGACCGGTACCAAAATAGGCCGACGAAATTGTTTGTTGACAAGGAAATAAAAACAGGAGTCTCTGCACTACGCAAAATACCGAAAACAATGGCACGACAAGAATACCGGAACACGTGTGTTTTTCAAGCCCAAATTCTAAAGTCAATTCTTTGTTCTCGAAGTGGTGACAGTTTCAATTTATTTTTTTGTCTGGCGCCAGAAAATATTTATTGCATTACTACTGCATCCTTGGCGTTTGTGTGACGTTTTTTCTTCATAGCGACAAGATAAGAACAAATTATTCAGATAAATAATTTGAGAAGGATCATAGATCAATTATTCTCAGATACGATTCTGATAGTGATCTTATCGAAATCTTCAATTTTTTCTTCGCATTTTAATGTAATAGAATATGTAAATGTACTGATAATGAAAAAATTATGAAACTATTAAACGAATGGAGTGATGAAAATGGGTTATCATTGATAATTTCAATATCTGCTGCTGTTTTCAAATGTTTCAAGTTTCAGTAGTGTACGAAGTAACTATATTCCTAGCAAGCAAAAAATTTCACGAAAAAAATTGAATATATCATCAATGAACATATCAATCACAACTAGGCCCAACACAGAACCTCTATGCACTTCAAACTAGTATATTGAAGCGGTTGCTGCATTCAGAATGCATGTTTTGAAGACACCTCAATCAGAGTGGCAAAAATGCTACGACAATTGGTTCAAGCGCATGCAAAAGTGTATATATCTTCATGGGGAATTTTGAAAAACAATGTAGTGATTTTTGACTACTAACATTTGTTTTTGTTCTCTAATCCTGAAATATAAAAGGCAACCCTAGTACCTTGTTTGACCTGTTATGCAATTATTCCAAACTGAATTTTAAACAAAGAATTCAGTTTGTGCAATGGTTTTTTGAATTCCCCAATTCAATTTATTCCGAAAAATTGTTTCTCAATTGCCCAGTGAAATTGTTTCAAAAGTGTCATGTGTTTTTATAGTTCCAGTATAATTTTATACTCTATACAATGATGCTGCCGAAATAGCCCGAAAAATTAACCAGACAATTGACAATGATAGTGTTAATAACGTACTGCTCGATGTTGATTTGCGAAATTTCTTTCCGGAGATTTCAACCTCAAAGTTGTTGACCTACAGTAATCCAAGACAACGATTTGAGGACCCTGGTGAATACTGACCTATCACAAATGGTGCGTTGCTTTTGAAGATTTCTGGAGGTTTTAGACCCGATAAACTTTTTTCCTGGTGAAAAGGATCATCTCAGTCTCCTTGGAATTGATCGACAGTGAGTGTTCCTCACACCATGTTTCTATTATTTTGAGCCCATCCTGCGCTGTATCGCACAGTGTGTTTACAAATCTGCCGGTCTGCAAGATAACTATGTCATCTGCATATACAATTATGTACAATCCATTATTGTGGAGGTGGTTAATCAGGGACCCCTCCCTGCGGACATCCCCTCATGACCAGTCCTCCCACTGTAATGTCTTCCACTTTAATACTCATTGCTCTGCTAGAGAGCATCTTGAGTATCCATTCTCCTACTACCAGGGGTACATTCCTGGAGTTGAGTTGCTGGGTAATTGTTGGAAAGTTTGTTTTATCAAACGCTCCCTCGATATCTATGAATATACCCAGGGTGGACCCTTTGTTGTCCAATGATCTTTCGATTCTGCCAACCACATGGTGAAGGCCCGAATCAGTAGACCTTCCTGGAGTATATGCATGCTGATTTGGATGAAGTGGACTACCCTAGGAATATATGGTAGATACACACGTGCATCCATCCGAGTCTCCTCCCCGTTTTGAACCGTGTGTCTCTTCAGTTTCATGGCCTTGTTCATATCAGGTATCCATTCGATCTCAAAGTCACTTGAATATGTTCCAGTTCTTCCTCGAGATGCTCTGGTTCATATATACTTCGAGTCCGCCCAGTTAAAGTAGAGATAACTCCTCTCTTTTGACTCTTCTGATAGTGGTTTGATAGTGCGTGCAGGTATCTATCCGTATGCGTAGGTTTTCGGTAAACTTTGTGGGTTAGTCTAGCACCACATCGTTCGGTGACTATCCGTTGGACCTTCTCAGTCTCCATGGTGATTTTGATGATGGAGTGTGGAGCGTTCAATTGGTCAAGGAAAAGGTTTAAGGCGTCCCTTCCATGTTTCCAGATGACAAAGGTGTCATCTACGTAACACACCCACAAGGTGGGTTTTAATTCGGAGGTGTCGATTGCTTCCTCTTCAAAACGTTCCTTAAAGTAGTTGGCTGTCACTGGCCTAAGTGTACTTCACATCGCCACCCTATCTAGTTTCTCCATTGATAGAAACTTCCTGTGAGACATACTCTAAAGAGTCCAACGATATTACTTGGAAACAAGTAACCTAGCTCCCCTCAGAGAGTCGGGTCCAGAGTTAAGTCCCTAATTTTCCAACGAAGTCTGTCGAATCCTTGACATAGGAGTTTGTTTTTCCCATATGAGACTGGAGGAGCGTGGCCAGATGCTTCGCCAAATGGTAGGTCGGCGAACCTGGGGTACTGGCTATTTGTCTTAGTGGCATGGAAGAAAGTGGTTATACAGGTGAATTCATTCCAAAATACCGAATAAGCGTCAAGAATATCGTCGGTTTGCTTCTTCATCTTGATTTCATCGGTTTTGAACTATTACTTATCACGAGTCTTGATCTTCAATGTTACTTATGTGAAAGTTGGTCTGAGCTACTTCTAATGAGCTCGATACCGATAGTTTTGTGTTGATTATTTATGCGAAAGAGGACTCATTCATCAAAACCCTTCCCAGTCTTTTAGATCAGAAGTTTTTTGAGTATTTTTTTGGTGTAATTTTCACAATGAACGTAAAATAAATAAAACTCACCTCCTACTACTCCATAAGAAATATGCAGGAACAGAACGCTATTCGCAAAGTTCGATATCGCGAAAGCAGCCGCAGCAATGATAGCACCCACAATGGTAACTAGTCTGAACCCATACCGGTTCGCAATGGCACTAACGAAAGGTCCAGCTATGAGATAAAATCCCGACATTAAAGATCCCACAAGTGCCACTTCCGGTTGCGTCACGTTGAACTCTTCTGCGATGTCCTCGAGGAAGGTGCCAAAAGAGAAAATCACCCCGTCTACGATGACGTTGCACATGAAGGAGCCGAGGACCACAACCCAACCCCATCCCCCGTCAGGGGGGATGACTACTTCGGCATCGTTGGAAGAAACTTCTTCGCTTTCCGACGAGTCGACCAGGTTTTTGCTTTCGATCTGCTTGTCGTCATACCTCGCCTCCGACATTTCGTTTTCCGATGCTGGCACTTGGCTGTAGGCGGTGCCATTCTTCTCTGGCGAGTCTATGTTGGAGGACATCTTTTGCAGGGATCTGGAAAAAGAGCAATGATGAGTTATTCGACAAAGTCACAAGGTAACAGAATAGCTGAACAGGTAAGCCTGTATGTGGTTTTGTCTTGATATTCACTCATCAATCATTCATTGACAAGATGATCCCTCCTTATCTTCCTGATAGTAAATGGGCATACTTGAAGACTGGCTATGAATCAAATTATCTGAAGAAACGATTTGTTCAGGCCAGTTTTCACTTACATACACAGTAGGTTCATGTACTGAAACCTATCAGAGAAGATCTACTCCCCTGACTAATACCACGAAGGGCGTTGGATATGCACGGATATGCGGTTGGTAAGTACCCATTTACGGGCAGATGGGGCGATGATAAATATGTCGTTCACTTCAGCTTTGTTCGAGGTATGATACCCTGAAAAAATTTGATTTTCAGTTATGGGAAATCATCGACTCCGTGTTGACTACCGTGCATTGGCGAGAGACAGAATAGCCCGAAAACAGTCTGCAAATGTGCCCGTTTCAATAATTGAAGATCGATTCCGGCAGTTGTATCGCCAACAGCATATCCAGGAATTGCTTCTGCCAAAAATCCTGCAGTGACATCTGTCGGATATAATCCAACGCCCTTCGTGGTATTAGCCAGGGAAGTAGGTGTGTCAGTCAATGAACCTACTAAGTAAGTAAGTGAAGACTGGCCTGAAAGAATTCTTCCTTTAGATCATTTGAAATATTTATCAGTCGTAGAGATATTTTTACCTATCATACAGCTTCATGTAGATGTTATTGGGCTTCTTGAGCTTTGCTCAAAATATTTATACAAAACAAACTGATGGCATATAATTGTCAAGTTTGCGTTTGTGTCTGAAAGTTACTTCCTTGCATGATCTATACATCTTTGTATAGATTTCATTATTTCCTTGGAAAATTCCCACATTTTATTGATTTAAAGATGGAGAATTAGAAAGCCAAAACATTTTTTGCCAAAAAATTATTTCTCCTAAAAATATCCCCCTTTACATTTTTGAAATAAATTGTTTTTGGATATATTAACGAGTTGCTTTTTTTGGAATAATTTTCATTAGAAGCTACTAAGAATTGTCATCCAACTCCATCGCATATTTGGTGAAAAAACCTGTAGAAATCACCATTCATTTTCAATTGAATGCCGTATAGAAGTTGTAATGAATATATAGGGCAAAAAGTAAATGGGATCCAAAAAATCAATGAACAAATCAAATGTAGGCCGGTAAAAAAATATTGTTGTTCTAAAATTGTTCGTTCCGTTAACCAGCTGACGAACGTCAACCCTCAAAAGTCTAAACTTGTGCGAGCAATGGATCAACGAGGCCTTACCTTTCAACGTGCGATTATCCAGCACGATGGCCCTACGGGGAATCGAACCCTGGTCTTCCGCTTGATAGACGGATGTGCTAACCTCTACACAACCGAAACAATGAAGATGACTCAAAAATAATATTGATTCCTATAAATGAAATTGAAAAATATTGAAAGACTTCCTCAGGGACGGTCATGACAAAAACGTATTTTTGAAAAAGACTCATTACTACGTATACGTCGTGTATTCAGATTCGCTAGTTAAGTTTTTTAACCCATGCTCTTAAGTACACATAAAAACATTATATTTCTTCAACTACTCAACCTACCGGTCAAAAAACAAATCACAGTTCGATAATGAAAAAGGTCGTCTATAACTAAATGAAAAGGCATGCACTTCCATTCAATATATTCGGAAAAAAATTTTCTGACGTTCATTCAAAAACCCACAAACAGAAAAAACAGCTACCTGAATATTTCTTCGAAAGCGCCATACGTAATTCTTCTCACCTGTTGACGGAAAAACCACTGTACGGGGAATTCCTGAGACGAAAAGTGCTTTTTTGATTTGTTAAAATATTCTTTGAATTTCTATTGGGTAAAACATGAAATACTGTTTCAAAGAATTACATGATATCACTGAGCAAGTATTGTCGTAAAAATACATATCCAGTGTGTAAAAGCCAAATGGAATAAATTCATTATTTAGGTTACTGTACATATATTGAAAAAATCCCGAAACACGTCAAACTTAAATCGTAATTTGACATACTTCAAAGGAAAAATGCTACCCCTACCTTCAACCCCCGTCGAATGTTAAGTACAATCCCCAATATTTTTAATAGAAAGCATAGGCTTGTGATATATCGTTTGGAAGGTCTCTTTATTCTCTATTTAAAAATGTTATCGCTTTTAAGATCATTGAGACAATTAAAATAAAATAAATT
>WOGR01002023.1:0-18378 GCA_015342045.1 Leptinotarsa lineolata | reverse complement strand
ATCTGCATAAATTGTGACGTATGCTGATGAACTTATAGATGTTATACTATTCATGTATAGTAAAAATAAAACGGGCCCCAAAACTGATCCTTGTGGGACACCCATAGAAATGGAGATATAATCAGATTCACTGACATTTACTGATTTTTCCGTAATATTTGGAGCACCAACATATCGTTGACGTCCTAATAAATATGATTCAATCCACTTCAAGGACTGACCACGAATACAATTGATGTTAGTTTACTACATAATAATGAGTGATTAACACAGTCGAATGCCCGACTGAGATCGCAAAAGATCTCAACCGGGCACTCACCTGAGTTCATGAAATTGGTCAATAAACCATAAAATGAGACAAGTTACAACTAAAAATTAGAAATATCGAAGAGGTGGAAAAAAATACTTCCTTTCAGTTTTTCCGTGATTTATATTCAAGAATCATATCAGAAACAACACTTGGAAAATCGACTTGGAATAACTGAGGATATATCCAAAACTTTTATAGTGTCAATTTTACAGATCTTAATGAATGCTATAGAAAAAATCCTAAGCTTTTTCCTATGATATCGTAGTTCAGAAATCATTCACAAAACATGAAATTAAGCAATTAACTTTGAATAAATGAAACCAGATCGTACTATTCACGTCACTGGCATCCAATTATGAATCGATATTTTATACATTAATAACATAATTGGTAACCAATGATAGTTGAAAACAATTTTGAGTTAGTTTCAACATGTTGAAGGTCACCTTTTTTTTAAGGACAAAACTCAAACACTACAGAAAATCCTTAAGGCGCTCTAGAGCGGTTCCTGTACGAAAGTAGCGACTCACATTGGATTTGAATCGCTGAAGATAAAATCCATTTGGAAAAACGTTTTCGGGAAGTTTATTCCACATAAACGCGGTGCTACAAATAAAAGAGTTCTCTAAAAGTGAAGTTTGAGGTGCTCTGACTTGAACCTCAAAACGAAGAGCAGTCACAGTTCGTCACGTGTTTCTGATATGTACCGCTCTTGGTGGAATTAAATGTGCCAAGTCACTCGAACACTTCCTGTGAAGTCTGAAGAGAGATAAATCTTCAACCTTTATTCGATGTTCCAGACTACCAAGGTTGCAAGTGATGTTCGCGTCTCCAATCAGGCGAATGGATCTTTTCTGAATAGAATCCAGCAGCTTTAGGGTATGCTTAGGGGCGGAGCTTCATACATAAAAACAAAATTCCAAAGACGGTCTGATCTGAGCTTAATAAAGCATCAAAAGTTGCTGAGGTGTGAACAGTTTTCTGATTCGAAACAGTGTTCCAAGCTTTTGAGAAGCAAGCCTTTGCATTTCCAGCGACATGATTGTGCCAAGACATATTGGTGTCATTCCAACCCCCAACAAACTTATCGAAGCAGAAAGCGGAATTGTTTGTCCTGACATTATTATATCCGGTTTAGAAACATTCTTCTTTTAGGAGAAAACCGATGCTTGGGTTTTTTTGGCATTGAATTGAACCTGGTTACTTTCACCCCAATTCGAAATCACTTCTAGATCATCATTAAGATATGCAACCTCCTGCTGCCGGTGAAGATGGGCATCCGCAGCCGATGTCCAAGGATCCAAATGGAATTACAAGGCAAGTGTGCTGTCGTCAGCAAAGCAATATATTGGATTATTGTTTTTTCCATTAAGTCGTTGATATACAATAAAAAGAAGTTGGAGACAATATGGATCCCTGGGGAACAACAGCGTTGATGGTAAAAGTATTCGAGAGATTTTCACTTGCAGGGAACGTTCTTTCAGGAAGCTGAAGAGCCATACACAAAAATGATCCTACAAGACATAACACACGGTCATAGGCCAAAGGGGATTGACAAGCTCTTCAAATTCTACGCCGTGTTTGTTACTACTATATTCATTCATTTTGAAATACAGGAGTTCAATTGTTTATAATTTTTTTATTTCAACTCTACGAAAGTGGTGAAATATATCATTTTGAGCCGAAGTCAATTTTCGTCAAAAATCCCAGCTGATCCATCCTCATTTCGGTGTACATTTTCCATAGCATGGTTTACACCGTTGAATGAATATCACTCATCCTCGCATTTTCACCGTCTGCCGTAAAACTAACAACACCCAACAGAAAAAATATTACGTCAGTATGTCAACATCAACCGCACTCCGATAAATTAAATGTCACATTTAATACGGATTTTTCGCATTCGAGCCGAAAATGTCATCGGGAATTGAAAAGTTCATACGCTGTCGATACTTCCAGTGTAAAATTTTATCGGCCTCCGATAAGGGTCATTTGTCGGTTAATGAATCGGAATTACTGTACGGAAAAAATTGCCAAGCATTATAACGCGTCGTTCGAGGGTGTTTCTGATTTGTGTTTAGTGCGATTCGATATCGCGCTTTTGTTTTTCGTTTTGTTTTGTTTTTTCGGCGATAAGAGGGGTCTCGATGGGGCAAAGTTAATCAAAAGGTTTCGATTTGCTTTGGTTATTGGGTTCATGTTTTCGTAGCAGGTTATTTGTTTGTCACTTTTTCGAACGGGTTCGTTGGAGATAAAAAGGGGACTTGCTCACAATTTTTTCCATTTTCAGTTTGATTTCCATACCGAGCCAAAAATATAAATTTAATGAAGGAATCTATCACATCAAACTAGAGATAATGGAGTTCAAGGACTGGCCCTAAACTCTAAACGTGATGCTGGGAATGGGTGGAGACTCGTCAACCATCTGAGGGATCATCATAAAATAAACTCAAATTATATATTTTTCTCAGTTCTGAGACCTGTCAACCATGTGAAAGACCATTAAGGACACCTATACAGTGTGTAAAAGCCAAATGAAATAAATTCATGATTTCGTTTAATGTACATATTTAAAAAAAATCTAGAGACACGTCAAATTCAAATTATAATTTGACATTCTTCAACGTGAAAATACCACCCCTACCTTTAACCCCCTTCGAATGACAGGTACAACCCCCAAGTTTTCAAATGGGAAGTACCTATAGGTTTGTGATGTATCGTTTGGAAGGTCTCTTTATTCTCTATTCAAAAATGTTATCGCTCTCGAGTTTATTGCAACAATTAAGATAAAATAAATTAGAATCATGTGGTTACCGAAATTCAATAAAATACACTCAAAAACTAAAATGTAATGCAAAACGTATGTAATGAAATGTAGAATACGAAAAAGAAGTATGGATGTTAACGAAGTAGATGTCCAAAATGTTCACCGCGAACGGCAACATCCTAATCTCGAATAAAACTGTCTTCTAACATTTAACATATCAGGCGTGACCGACCTAATCGCAAGCGTTATTCGTTCTTTTAAGTCATCAAATCTGAAGGTTCAGTTTTGTACACATTGCTCTTTACATATGCCCATAAAAAGAAATCCAATGATGAAAGATCAGGTGATCGCGCTGGCCATTCAATCGATCCTCGCCTTCCTATCCACCGATTGGGAAATTTTGTATCGAGGTATTGCTGGACATTAACTTGGTAATGTGGTGGTGCTCCATCTTGCTGAAACCACATCGTATTCACTGAAACTTGAGTTTCCTGGATCAGGATATAAATTTGCGAAAATTGGAATGACATCATTTTGAAGTAGTGCCAAATAATTATTGCCATTCAAGTTGCCTTCAATGAAAAAGGGACCAATGATATGGTTTCCTACAATCCCTGACAAAACAGTAACTTTTTGAAGGTATTGTGTGTGTTCTTCTACCACCCAGTGAGGATTTTCCGTTGACCAGTAGCGGCAATTTTGCCGATTAGCATGACGGTTTAAGGAAAAAGTACACTCATCAGAAAACATAACGTCTTCTAATTGGATGATATTGTCATCCAACATGTCCATCATTTGCTCACAAAAATAAGTTCTTCTATCAAAATCTTTTTTCATGAACTCCTGAGTAGGTATTATTTAATAGAGATACATTTTATTTTCATTCAATATGTTTACTATCGATGTATGGCTAACATTGAATGTAGTGGATGCCTGTCCACTCGATGTATGTGGGTTTTCCTCAAACTCAAGCATCTAATTTGAGTTCATCACTTATTGCATTGGCAGCTGCTTTTTCACCTACTCCACATGACCTAACTCGCGAAACTGCTTCTCTATTTTACTCATTGTTTCTTGAGATATGGGCGGTAAATTAGGAAATTTCTCATGAAACAGGCGAGTTACTTCCTGTTGTGTTAGGGTTTTATCTCCGAAACCAATCATTTGTAAAACTGTTATTTTATGCATGCAGACTTCAAGTTAACGAACTTTAAATTCAAATTAAAATACAAATACAAATTTTAATTTATTTTATCTCAATTGTTACAATAATCTTGAAAGCGATAACATTTTTGAATAAAGAATGAAGAGACCTTTCAAACGATATATCACAAGCCTAAACTTCCCATTTGAAAAATTGGGGGTTGTATCTGTCATTCGATTGAGGTTGAAGGTAGAGGTAACATTTTCCGTTGAAGTATGTCAAATTATAATTTAAATTTGATGTGTTTCGGGATTTTTAAAAAAATATGTATAGTAATCGAAATAATGAATTCATTCCATTTGGCTTTTACACACTGTATATCTCGTAATCAATTCAATTCCCCTCTATGAGTTTCCTACGAGGAAGTAATCGTCATGGACTGGATTTTTTGAGAGTTGTCAAACAACCTAGATTTTTTGTTCTGCCACCCATAACCAATGTTAAGGTTTTAAAGAGCTTTGATGTTGACTTTCTGAACTGTAAAACGATAAAAAATACATTTCAGTGAGGGCAATTCTCCAGATATTCCGAAACTCACCAAAGTTTCATCATTAAGTAATGAGGAAATTAGAATATTGCTATATCCATTATCTAAATTTGGTAAAATTATGGAAATAGTAGAGTAACGTTCGATGACGTATTTCTTGAAAGATCAACACCCTAAACAATAGATAACTAACAAAACTTCTATATTTAACCTAGTCAAATGAAGTTACTCATTTACTTAAACTTTATAAGATTTATCACCGATAGAACAGAAGCAGTTATATAAGAAGTGTCAAATTTGGAGGCAAGCCTTACGTTAAAATTGGAATATCATAGGAAACAGTATTGAGTCCAATATTGTTCCTCATTTATATCAATAGTGTATCGTGAATCAGAAATATTCCGGAGTTAGACACGACTTGCTTCAATCTGTACAGGTAAAGAGTGGGATCGAGTATAAATTAATGCAGAAAATAGTTTAAATTATGCCTCAGTAACAGAATCTAAGACCCTATTTTTGCCAAGAAAGTTGTTACTGAAGTTATGTGTGAAAAAAGATTTCACAAAAAACTTTTGTCTTGAAATTTCTGTTGGTGAAAACATTTTTTCGACTATACAGTGTCACCATTAAAGTGCGCACCATGTGGGCACCAACTTAACATTTGTTTAAAAGTTATTGAACACGGGCAAACGAGCATAACCGGTATTATAAAAAATACCGATTACAAGAGAGAAAGTGTTAGAAAAATTCAGTTCAAGAATAAATTTTGGCCTTACAAGCCAAAATTTATTAACACATTGAAAGAACGAGATTTTGATGTCCGTGGACGACATACTGAAATGTAGGCTATAAGTGTTTGACAACCTCATTTAGATCAATAAGTAATTTTTTGTACCCATTTGTATTTTCTATAATATTATTGTTGTTTAAAATTTATAATAATAGTTATAGTTCTATCAAAATTATTTGCATTTTTTCAGTTGCCTCTGCTTTTTCGAAATCGAAGGTTTGTTCGAGAAAATAGCCAAGTGATTGAAACTTTGCACCAGTCATGTTAAAATTTTCATAGAAAATTCTTAATTTCTCTTTAAAAATGTCCGTATGAGTAAAAATGTATCAGAAAAGTTAAACTCCATGATGAGTTTGTTATGTATACATGAATTGATGACAACTAACTGAACTTGTTTTTTAAAATAAAGGGGATATCTGTCAAAAATAAGCAAAACGTTTACTTTATCCTAGTTGCATAAAATTTGATATATGGATATAAAATTACCGTAGACACAACTTTTTCAAGTAACTTTTTGTTAAATTCGATCTAGAAACGCACTTTTTCAATTTTTTTCAAAAAAAAAGTTGAATTTGACAAACACTGAACGTCAGTGGGTCACAGCTGGCCGCATCATTTTAAGTTAAATTCAAAGCTAAAACAAATGCCGAAGTTAAACTTCATTGAAACTTTTCGAAAAAAAAAGTTTCACATATGGTGCGTATTTTAATGGCGACACCGTATAAATAAAAACTTATTGAATTGTTTTCGTTAATGAATTTTTCTCATTATGTTTATAGTTGTGTACATGTATTCTACGAATGAATATATGAGATATAAATGGAATTATTATCTACCAAGAACTGAAAGTGATGAGTAATATGAAAATTTCTGGATAAGAACAGTAGCTATTGCTGAAATCATTTCATTCTCTAAAATGCTTTAGAAAATAATGTGTACGACAAAACTAACATATTATATTGATTGGATTTTATTACTTACCGTTGCATTTCTAGTTTTACAGGTGGCCTGCAATTCTTCGATGAATCTGGCATGCTTTTCATATTCCCGAGGGTTGTGAGTTCTTGGGAATTTGAAGGCACAGCAATGGTAAGGATATGTGAGCCAA
This sequence comes from Leptinotarsa lineolata, assembly GCA_015342045.1. NCBI lineage: Eukaryota > Metazoa > Arthropoda > Insecta > Coleoptera > Chrysomelidae > Leptinotarsa > Leptinotarsa lineolata. The sequence continues at coordinate 11,712 of WOGR01002023.1, read as the reverse complement.
GCTTCTTTCAAAGACTGAAAGGAAAAAATATTTAACATTACCATTGTCGAATATCAATAACAGAGTGATAATTGAGACCATAATGTATTGAAAACGGAATCAAGTAACACAAAACCACAATACGTGTTCATACAAATTTTTGAAAAGTTTGTGAATAACAAAAATTTCATTAACTCATTAAATGGACATGTGATGAACTAATTACCAATTTACACATTAGAAAACAGATTCAACAGAGATAAAAAATTCAATTTTATTTGGCCATTTTGAACATTTTCAGAATTCTCGGTTTTATTAAATTTTTGACTTTTCCCAAGAATGACTTTCAAACTTTTCCTTCCCAAATGTAATACGTCATAGTCGTGGTTGATCTCATGCCCATCTGCCAAAGGGTGATTTGCGAATGTGGAATTGGTCTTCATATTCAAGAAACTACCCTATTCTTTGGAAAAAGGTTATCCTCGTTTGGCCTATATGGAGTTTTTAGCGAGAACCATAAGTGAACTTATACAGGGTCGCTGATATGTATGGAACCAGTCGATTATCTCTTAAAGTAAGATAGCTAGCGAAAAATGTTATGATACACAAGTTTCAGGATTTTTCAAAATCTATCACACTGAAAAAAATTGATTATACAGGATCAGTCGAAAGTTAAAAAAAAATGAAGTTGCGTTTTCTTCATCAAAACACCCTATATATTTGTTCTGTTTGCTGGTAATGAATGAAAATCTTTCATTCTAAAGCGATTTTATTATACAAAACAGACCCCCGAAAAACACATCTGAGCTCGAAGTCGCGCTCCTCCATAAAAACAATAGCTTTTTATATTTACGGTCGAGTAGCCAAAACAGAGTGGTACTCGACAAGTATGCCAATATATAACAATATTATTTCATATTTCAATTCTGCTCAAAATTCTGAACAAAATTGAGGGAGCACATTATTTCTTATATTCAAGCGTTTTCGAGATATCAAAATTTGAAAATAACTTTTTATTACTCTGAAATTTATTAAAGAAAAAGCACGAAATAATGGATATTTATAATGAAAGTCACACAAGGTAGAGTATGTGGATATAATCAAAATTGAATTACAATATTTTTACAGAAAATGAAAAAGGCATAAATGTTCAGGGTTGATAAAAATGCATGAAACGATAAAATGTGTTTTTTAATGGATATCCATGTTATTTAAAATTTTATGAAAAAAATAGTTATGCCAGGAGGAAAAGAGAGAAAACAACAAATATTTTCTTTGGAATTCTATTTAATAAGGTGCCCAAAGTGTTTACCATTCACCTTCTGACAGTATTGAACTCGCTGAACAAAATTTTGTAGTGAATCTAAAATCATTTGAGGAGGAATGGTAGAAATTTCATGCCTTATTTTTACCTGCAACTCTTCGATATTTGACGGCCTATTTTTGTAGACTGAATTTTTCATGTGACCCCATAGAAAAAAGTCAAGTGGGGTTATATGGGAAGAACTACCTGGCCATTTGTAACGATTGAACGTTACATAATTCATAATCAAATATATTATTCATATGAGCCCACTATCTAGTGTACTAGAGTGAGAATTCAGCATTTTGATTCGTTCTATGAATCGATAACAATCAATTCATATATACGAGGGCATCTTGCGGAGGATAGCCGAACTATCATACTCATAGGATTTTATAGAACGTAGTCTTAACTTTGGGCCATTTGACATAAATAAAACACGCATGACCGAATTCGATTTTTCTCAAATCGAAGGAGGATTTTCTCTTTCTTCTTGTCGATCGATCAAGTTAGCAGGATTGATTTTGTTTCTTGACCGCTGATTTGTAACATATCGTTTAAAAATATTTAAACGTATCTTATTTTTCTCAGATAGAGATCGTAAAATCTGTTTATTATTCTTAACAGAACATCAGGTACGTGAAAGGAGAGTTCCTAATCATTTATAACCTTATTTGTTTTTGCTATCAAAAGAATGGAAATATGCATGACTTCAAATAATCTATATCTTAGTTAATCTTCATAATCGTTCAAGATTCAAGTGACTATCGTTTCCTTTTCTATATATTTGGAGGTTATTATGGCCAGGGGTGTATTAATTTAATTTTCACGACTTCGTGAAACGAAAATTTATCACTTCTAAGAAGTTGACTGCGTTTTTATTTTCACAGTATTTGGTTTCCCGAGGATTAAAATCCAAAAGGAAATTGATGGTAGAAACGCAGTACCCCACATGGTATCCTGTGAATCAAGGCTGGAGATGATTCTGGTTGAGTATTAATGCACACATTTTGTTATTTTCAAAATCTGTAATTGTGTGATATGTCACCTAGAGTCATTTTCATTTAAGCCGCCAGGTCCAGTGGGGATAATTCTTAAAAGTGGAATATTTTATCCCGCTCCTCTATTATCGTTTTTGAATATATCTAGAACTCAAATTAATCCACTTGAAACTTGAAATGTATAAGAATTCGCGAATGAAGATTAGATTACCTCTTCTTGGGAACTCTTTTCGTCACTGTCAGATGTTTTGAATCATATCTTTGTAGTATGACTTTTTTCTTTCAAAGATATCATATCATTCTGGCGTCCAGCCAAAATTATTTTCGAAATTCTTGTCTGACACATAACGATCTGAAACTGGCAAGTAGTCCAAAGAACACCACTGAATTAGCCAGGCAAATCTGAAGTAACTACTTCGTTACATCCTCTAGGTCAGGCCGGGTATTTCTGGGACCATCCTCGTGGTATGAATAGAGAAACCATCAAATATATTAGTTATGAGGATTCAGAAAACATATTTGAATCATTTGAAAATTTTGTGTATCGCAAGATCAATTAAAAATGCTGTCTCTCAAGTTTGAATATTTTTGTTAACTCTTAGATCTTTGATTTGCAGTCTTCCGTAACTGTACATTGTATTCATATCATGAATCGACTGAATCAACTGAGAAAAAATTCTCAAAATGGTAATGGGCAGTTCCATGAATTTTTTCAAGGTATTTCAGGGCTACACTCATTGAATATCTAATCAACATTCACCAATATTTTTCTGAGATAATCCAACATTTATTCTTGGAAGCAAATTACAATTTTCTGAATTCTTTGTGTTTTATATCAACATTGAATATTTGAAAAGGAGTATGACGGACAGAAAATATATCAGAATCGCCATTTTTATTTTCACTCACTTCTCTTTCATGAACTAGGATGAATTTTTCTGAGAACAATCGCAGTTTTATTAGCTTGATGGTGGAATTGTGTATTGACAGGTCTCGAAGAAATAACTCTGAAACGTGTTTGGTCTTGTGATTGTCTTATATCGTTGGCAAATAATGATAAAAGTCGTAAAATGTAATGGAAATCGAGCACATACTTGATATGAAACTCTTTGAAAGTCCCACTGGCGGGGTTCAGGAAAAAAACAGCTTCAGCATTTAATATTTCAGCTATTCCATTTCCTAATTTCGCGTAATAGTGATTGGCAATGATTTTGACGAATTGTGTTCATATCCATAGAAGATGAATGTAAATGAACGCACATTTCTCTTGCTTCAGTTTTTCGACAGTTGAGAAATCGTATTAAACAACATAGGAATATTATTCTGATATTCTAATACTAACCTAAACATTAGACCCACATTTAAGAATATGACAAAAACATTGAGTACAATAAGTAATTCTTAGTTGGGGTGATGAAGTTCTAGTCTGCATAAACCAACTAGACATTTTACATAAAATCCTCGTCCTTGATTACTGTAGGTCGACCACTTTGGGGCTCATCTTCGAGGCTTAAATCTTCGGAGGCTCTTTTTGTATTTCATGTAGAATTTCATTTTCCACTGTGAAATATTATTTTGAATCTAGTATCAAGTCATTATTGAAATTTTACAAATATGAGTATCAGCAATAATTCTTTAAACTTCCCAACATTTTTATAAACCACTATTAAACAAGTCATATGCATATTACAACGATTTCACACAATTCGAACAATGTCAGTTGTTTATGCAGTTCTAGAACTGAAGTAATACTCATTTTCCCAAGAGAATAAACATTCTGGAATATAATCCAGTGATGCAGTGTGTTCCAAGAAATGCATATCAAAGGGAGCCCTTTTCAACCAGATGTATGCATCTTTGATGAGATAAAGAGAATTGCAAATAAATTTTTATTTTCGTTACCCTCAAAGTATTCACCAGTTGTGTGTATGTTGTTATTGAACTATAGACCAGTCGCTTTGCTATCAATGATATCAAAAATCACGGAAAAAGCTGTGAACCACACACTGTCAAAGGCCTTAGAAATATCAAGCGCAACAGCTCTGGACTCTCCATGATTCTCGATTGCGTTATTCCAAATATGGGTGACATACGATAGAAGGGCACCTGTTGATCTTCGTTTCCGAAAGCCATATTGATGGTCGCTCAAGATGTTAAAGCCTTCCAAATATTCAAGGATATGGTAGTTTACGACTCTTAATACCACTGATAGCAAAGCGACTGGTCTATCGTTATTTGGAATATTCTTCTTGCCTTTATAGGAATTGGCTGAACGCGAGTAATCTTCCAACAAGAAGAAAAAACTTTTCTTGTGACAGGTTGGAAAGTCTGCAAAATACTGGTGCGACTTCATTTGCGTACTTTTCGAGTGCGATGACAGGCACTTCATTAGGGCCAGACGCCTTGTTTATATGTTGCTGTTTCAGAATTCGCCTGACCAGACGTTATCGAAAAGTTATTTCTGGCATTGTGAATTCTAGTGTGGAAATAGTGGGCAGTGCCTTTCCCAGAAAATCGACTGTGGATTGGGACGCAAATTGTTCAGCTAGTAGACTTGCTTTTTCTATGGATGTTATTGCAAATGAACCATCCACTTGTGTTAGTGGTGGAATAGTGGATTTTGTGAAGTTTTGATTAACAACTTCAGCTACCGACCAGAAGGATCTAGACCCGTTGGGATTGGCAAGCAGTTTATCCCTAATTCTCTGATTGTCAAGTTCTTTGCTTTCATTCATCCTAAGTTTGCAGCTGTTGCGAGCAATGCTATATATCATTCAAATAACTCAAGTGCTAGTTGGACGATTGATGCAAAGTTGAAGATATCAATAAACTTTGTACTTAGTACCAAAAAATATATTGTATTCATTTATTGCATGACAAGGGATACAAACAGGATGAATCTACTTTTACATATAAAGTATATTAAATATCAAATAATAATGATAACCTCAAAACTTCAACATTAGTGCAATAATTGTTGAATGTCCTGATAATTTTGCATATTGGAGAATTTTATTTGAATGGGTTTTTGAAAAAAACCTGGCAAAGTTCAATTGATTGAAAAATGTTAACGTGATTCTATTTCGGAACTGAAACAATTTTCATCTTCTCGAATTCGTATATTCATTAGTTTGTAACAAGAAACTGATCCACTATCTTCTTCAAAAAAACTTCCATAATGTACCTCCTACTACGCCTGTGGAAATGAGTGAAACCCTATAAAAGGCAAAACTTCATCGCGAAAATGGTGAGTCGCCTTTTTGCGCTTGCAGATTTTCTATAGGCGCAACAGGTTGGATTTTGTTTGATACAGTTTTACGTTTGTTTTTGTTGTATACAGTGACAGAATGTGTAACAATTCAGGTCGTAAGGAACTCATGATCAAAATCATGGCAATCGTTTCGCTTTTTTATTTGGCTGAAGGTGCTTCTGGTGAGTTTTTTCAAATATATTATCTGTCTAATATTTGATACATTGAGTGAGAACTGTTTCATTTGTGAAAATACCCATTACAGAAAACTAAGTCGGCTAAATATGCAAAGAAAACAGGTTATTTCAAACTGTGGTGTATACTTTTTGAATTTTATTGTAGAAACACAAATTTTGGGTGATTTTTGATACTGTTTTGGTGGTTACCACTTATGAATGGGTAGCCAGAAAAGATGCTCTGAACTTGTTATTCATACGAACTGTCAATACTTTTCTTTCTTAAAATTACATCCACATGAATGTCAAAAGTTTCATTTAGAACTATCTATATCTTGGCTATATCAAAATCGATATAGATTACATCTAACGACAAAAAACTTCGAGGTTCATAACATATTGAAAGTAAGTTTGGAAATTACAATATACACATTTATTGAAATTTTTGAATTTGATTTGAATTTTTTGGATTTGAATTTTTGGATTTATTTCACGGAATTCATAAACTTTACAAACGTTTCCTTTGCTTTTTTTTTATAATCAAGTAAATGTGCTGATTCAACTGAGTAAACGACTACCTATTCTACAATAATGATTCGAAGATAGTATATATTTTTTAAATCAACCAGATGATTGAGTATAACAAAAACATTCCGGAATTACATTGGAGTTTTTAATAATCTCAGTTGAATTTTTGGCGAGGGGTTTTCCAAGAAACGGTCACTACAAAGATGTTTAATAGCTTTTACCTACTGCAATACAACTCTTTTTGTATGTATTCTGAGCTAAAATGAGGCATAAACAGAGATTCTGTGTAATACATTTAATTTTTCATAGCTCCATTTCAATACGTAAAAGACACAAACTGGAAATTATTCTCCATGCAGTCTCTACTCGTCTTCTGTAGCAGAATGTTTTTCCAAGAAGTTTCCTCAGTTCCAAAAATCATCTCCACTTCAATTTCAAATTCAGATACGTTGAGTTCATACAACAAACTTATTTCTACAACAAAACGATGTCACTTCTTTGGTTTGTTCTATTCGTGACAAGAGCAATGAAGGGTGTTTTTGATTAATTTTGTCCAGAATTTCGTTAGAAGTTTCTGACAATATTTTTTTTCCAATTCACGATGTTTCTGTCTTAGTGGCGTGAAGCTAAAGAATTTCTTGATATTTTTTGAGGCGATATTAAATTTGATACGTGGGAATATTGAAAAATCTCTTGTCAAGTCAGTAGCGTTGACATGTTTGAATTTTTCGAATTGAGGAAAGTTCAGAAAATACATTTTGGCGAAGGTTTTAATGAATTAAATCTTCGATGTAATCTGGAATGACAAGAAGATGAATCAGATTTTTTCAGGAAAAATTTCAGCAAAATATTGATAAGAAATACTGTTCAATTATGAATTCAGGAGGACAATAATTGCTAATGAAATAACGGGAAAACTTTCAAAAATTTTGGTGAAGTTGCTAGTGATTAATAATATGTCATCCTAACCTGTAATGAAAATGAAACAGGGATTTTAGAAAATATCTCAAGCCAATGGATTTAACACGAACCTAGGTCTTGAACACCAGAAATACAAGAATCCTCTCGATGTATATACTACTGGTGGTTATAGTTCATAATCCTTTTTGAGATTGCGATAAATATTGTGAAATTTGTAATTTTCTAATACTAAATTTTGAATTCTGCTTCATAGGTACTGATCATCCACTCTGAATATTTCCAGATGGAAGTGTATTGATGGTTTATCAGGAAAATATCTTGACACGTTATCAAATGAAAATGTTTTTAAAACAAATCAAACATTATAAAACAATTCACTATCTCCTGAGGTAACGTCCAAAAAATAATGTTTCTATTATTCACTAGATGATGTTAACGGAATGTATCGAGATGGAATTGATTGGAATTTTCATAAATATAATGGAATGAATTTTGGAACGGTATGATAATTTTAAACCTTGCTCATCAGATTGCCTGTTTTGCAATTTTTTCTAGCCACAATCAAAGTTGATAAACAGGAATCATGAAAAAGCAGTATGGAAAATAACAACCATTTCAATTAAATTTATGCAGATCGAGATAATCCAATGACCGGAAAATATACATATGCGAATTACGGATGAATTTTAATTCGTTTTCTCTTCAGAATGCACACTTCAATTTCGATTTGTATTTTTTAATGTTTTACCTATGGGCATGATGCATTAATTTAACCCTTCATATGGAAATTGTAAATGATATATTCAGAGGTTTATATTCACCAATATATCGCCTTCGGTCTGAATAACCATAAATCAATTTCCATTTCCACTTCAAAACTACTGAATTGAATATAATTCTGTGATGGAGTTTTTGTGGACAACTCTTGGAGAAAAATATGAAATATAATTTTGGGAATAAACATTTTCATAGCCAATTCCATATGACCGAAATGAATTAAATATTGAAGCAGGTCTTCTAACAGCTTTATTAGCAAATACTGATGATACTTTCATACTGGTTGAAACATATAATATCGTTGGCCTTTGATAATCACTTTTCCGTTACAATAAATATCACTCAACAAACAAAAACCAACTATGACAGAACAGAACGTCCAATATTCAGACAACAGGAGCATAAAAGATATCATAGGAGTACAAGCTGAATTGTCTATCTCAAACAACGCCAAGATACTAATTGACCCACCATTTCACAAACACAAAGTAGCAGATATCATCAAGAAAATCAACCACCCAGCTATTCAAGGAATATCAAAGATACACTGAAGGAATTAACAGAGAAAAAACTCACAACAAACTTACCAAAGCAGATGAAGAAAACAGCATCGTATGTCTAGAAGAACATTCTTGCATTCAAAAATGCAAGAAGTGGTGAATATGTTAGATGTCACCATTCTAAGAAAGGACCCTACCAAAATGTATACTCAGCAAGGCTAAGGAGGCCATGGAAAAATCAACAATGCTGCTTCCTACACTATGGGATATAGAAAAGACGACTTGCATGAACCCTCAGCATCCAGAAATGTATGGACTGATCAAGCTTCATAAAGAAGGACATCCAGCCAGACCCTAGGATCATATATAGATGCCCCAACCAGTGAGTTGTCGAAGTTTGAGACCTCGCTAAATTCACAGTTCTAAATTCAGTAGACCTCACCAACAAATTGTCAAATTTCAATACCAAGAATGATATCAAACTAGTATCATTCGACGTAAAAAACATGTTCCCTAACATTCCAACAAATAAATGCCTCCCCCTAGTGTTAGATAAATATAACACTAACCCATATATAACTATCGAATTTTGCAATCGCTTGAATACATGTCTGGAACAAAACTTCTCTAAATTAATGATAAATTTTATCTAAAAATCTCAGGTCTCCCTATAGGCTCACCCTTAAGTCCCATGATGGCAGACATGTTCACGGACACACTTGAAAATACCCTTATTCTCAATAACACCCTTTCTCAGAAACATATTGTGCTTTGGTTCAGATACGTGGATGACATACCAGTGGGCTTTGATGGTTCAAACAGACAAATAAATCAATTTCTAAACTTCCTCAGAAGTCTGCATAACAACATTGAATTCACAGTGGAAATCGAACAAATCAAAGAGCTTGCTTTCTCAGATTTGAATATTTCAAGAGTTAATAATACTCTTCAATTCGATATCCACCAATAAAACACCTTCACAGACTGTATAATTCCCTTTGACTCTTTCAGCCCACTCTCACATAAATTACTCGCCTTTAGGTCAATGATACACAGAGATTTCACAATCCATTTATCTGAAAATAATTTCCAAGATGGACTAGAAATAATCAAACAAATTGCGTTGAACAATCAGGTACCAGATTATCTAATAGAAAAGATAATATCAGATAAAACTCATAAAACATTTATGAGTAAAATATACCCAAATATCAGAGAACATAATACATGTGAATATTACTCAGGTGAACTTTCAGAAAATATCCACAACTACTTCTTCAAATACAAAATAATAACAACTTTCATAAGTAATAATGATTTAGGCAAGATTCTGTTCAATGCAAAACCCAAACGAGATAGAATGAGAAATTCAGGTATATATAGAATAAAATGTGGTGAATGCCCTGTAGTTTATACAGGCCAAAGCGGTAGAAATTTTGACGTAAGGCTTCGTGAACACGTATCTTTGGACAAAAAATCTACAATGTATAAACATCTTCAAGAAACAAAACACAAGATAAGTAAAGATAATCTCAAAATTTTTCACACATGTAATGAAGGGAAGAAAATGAGTTTGTTGGAAGCCATCAATATAAAACCCGAAAGATATACCCCGAAATGAGCAACTCGATTTATGTAGGTCTTCACTCTTGAATTTATAAATTTGACAACCCCGGTAATCTCTATAATTTCATAGTACCCCTATTAAAACACTACCCCGCCTCCCGATCTACCTGTAACCCCATATAACCCGGGTGCGCACTCCAAAAGTTACTTTTAACTCGAGAATGGGTTAAATCCCCGAAACTGGTCCTAAGAATAAATAAACGTAGTGGAAATTAGACAAAAAAGTGTTTTCATTCATCTCATTGAAGTCAACCAATTATGCCTATCATTTCCCTCCCAACAGAATCAAAATATCCTCATGCAAGTTTTCACAGGATCTTGGATGTGAATAAGATAAGGAAGGTTTTGAATGATGTTAGTGCTTGATGTTTGAATTTCTATGTATATGCTTGTCGTACGTACTTGTAATATGTATATGTGATATTTTCAATTTGCAATATTTGTAATATTTGTTTTTTGTATTATTTCTCAATTAGGTTATCCCGTGTAATGAATAAATAGATATATGGTGATGTTGAATATTTATTCGAAGGTAACTGTAAAAAACACAATCATTTCATATAATTCACGATTCAGTAGAGATACTCACAAAATGAAAATGTCAATGTCCCTTGAAAATCTGACAAGTGCTAATAAATGGGTCTATAAAAGATTTTGTATGATTGATATCGTATTCGTTCAGGAACTTTTTCACAGCCTCAAAATGCGTATTCCTATATTATAAAAAATCGTCCAATATTATAGTCTAATCGCTCCTTTCCCTGAATGGAAATATATGATAAGTTATAAACGAAGATAGAGGCGCTCCAAAGAAATGCATTAGAACGCTTTTCCAAAATAATGAAAATAAATGATTTTGCTCTATTACGATGAAACGTACAACTAAGATGTTCTTTAAATTCCTGCACGGACATGGCAAGCATTATTTTATGCCCTACTTTCTCGAAAATATTCTTATTTGTATAGACTGGTGGTAGTCACAGACACGTAATGAAATGTGCAAAACACTTAAGAATAGATTTTGATGTACGCGGATGAATACAAATTATTCTGAAGAAACAGACACGAAACAATTGCAATATTCAGATAATTGCGAAACTATGAGGTTCTGTATAACAGCAATATAACTGAAAAAAAGTATCGATTCGTTAACGTATAATACGTTTCAGTTTTTATCTAAAAGTAACTCCATGCATGATCTATACAGGGTGTTTCCTAACTACGGTACGAAACTACAGAGGATGATTCGTTAGATCGTTTTAAAAAAGTTTCTATGAACACATGTTCGGAGTTGCTTCGTTTCTGAGCTACAGAGCGTTAAAGTATAAAAAAAGTATTCATAGAATATCATAAATATCTTTTAGATTGAAGGGGTTATATTTTATTAGGAGTGTTTAATCTTTTGGGAAAGAAAGTTTTTGGCTTTCTACTACTCCATCTTGATACAAAAATGTGGGAATCTTCCAAAGAAAGGAAGGAAGCAATCATTTTTTGAAAAAATGAAATACCACTAAACATAGATGTGTAGATCATTCAAAGAAGTAACTTACAGTCACAAAATAGAAGAAAAAGGCCTTCTGAAACAGCTACTTCCATATAGACATTGAATTACACGAAAGAAAAAATTCTTTCGAAACAAATACTTCTATAT
>WOGR01002022.1:0-18379 GCA_015342045.1 Leptinotarsa lineolata | reverse complement strand
TATAAGCCACAATAAACCCTTGCGGGTTACGGTGGAGGGTCGAATAGACCCACTCAATTATGACTTAACCTATGCATTGGATCCAACTCAAGGATATACGAGCAGTCGGAAGAAGCGTCTGCAGTATGTTGATGAGCCCAATTACTGGGATTTTAAAAAATAAAGATATAACAAATAGAAATTGGATTTGAACCACTGCTATTCAATTATCGATTTAGTTCATTGAAATGATGAAAATAGTTTTTCGTAAAGGCAAAGCCGGCACAAGTTGGAAAGGTTTTGATGTTTTTTTCATTCGCTACTTCAGCTGCATGAAAGGTAGGAAAATCTGGAATACAAAATCAGGAGATTAATGTTGATCAATGGATATTTTTTCTATGAGAAAATAAAGGGCACTTTAAAAAAAGTGTTCTTTGCACAATACAGTTTTTAGAAATTAATAGTATTTGAATACTAAATTTTTTTCTCAAAGGCTAAAAACCTGAAAAATTGTGAGCTGTTATGTTTGACATGATTTGAAAAATTTGAGAAGGCATTGATAACACTGCAAATCGTAGAATTCTGGGTTTATAGAGAATAACTCATTCAATATACTTCAGTACAACATTATTCATTCTAAGTAATAACTTCCATGAAAAGTTTGAGTTATCCCAGGAAATGAATTATAGAATTATTGCCTGCCAGAACATTAAATGGATTCAAAACAATTCAGTTCATGAACTGTATACGCTGTTGGTTAAAAAAATTAGGTGAATTTTCATTGTTATCATCAATTTTTTTTTGTTACCTCCAAAGTAGTCTCTCTCAGACATAATGCACTTTTTGGTATGTCCTTGAGCTCTCTCAGCGATTCGGTTTTTATCTCATTGCTAAACGCCGTTATCTCAGGGGTTTCTTCAATCTGTCGCAGTGGGCCAAATCTGGTGAATACAGTGGCTGAGGCATGATTACGGTGTTGTTTTTTAACAAAAAGTTACAAACAAGCAACGACCAGTGAGCAGGTGCATAAACGTAATGCGAAAGCCATGGATTGTTTTCCCACAATACCGGACGTTTTCTTGAATTTGACAAGAACCTTGACATTTGATTGAATTGGGCGTGCTTTCCTGGTCTTGGGTTTTTTCGTCGCTACCACACGCTCCATGCCCAAAATTTTCAAAAATGCATGGCATGAGCCAACCGATATGCCGACATCCTCAGCAACTCTAATAGTGATTCGACGATTTTCCAACATTTATTATTTAAATAATCCATGTATAGCAGTGAAATTATTCACTTATCTTTTTTTTTCACCTATTTCCAACATTTATTATTTTAATAATCCATGTATAGCAGTGAAATAATTCACTTATCTTTTTTTTTTCACCTATTATCTGCTGTTTGTTCTTTTCAGGAAGAATTTATTAGATGATGTAGTAACTTCCCCAGTTTTATTTTTCTCGATGATTTTCAAAGAATGTTTTTGGTTATTAGTGCTCTAATCTTCTGTAGCTCCTTTAAATATCTAACAACTATGAAAATGGGTATTCTTCACTACTTTATGATACAAAAAAGTCGGAACTCACCATAGTAGTTATTATTTTCGATAATTTTGATGACAAATTCACACCTGACAGAACCATTCATAACTCGCCTGAATCATAGAACTCAAAACAACAACGTGAGTGTAGAAATTCTCAATTAAATTTTGTTTTCAGTATGAATATGTTGAATCATGCATGATAATGATTAAAACCCATAAGCTTTCCAGTAATACTATATCTTTTATTGCTCAATTATGCTATTTTTGCACGACATCAGTGATTCTGCCTCAACTATCATTTTCAGATTTAAATCAACTGCAGCCTTAACATATAGTATACTGTTTCCTGTAGCCTGAGTACCCACCTTAACGTTTATTTTCCATATTAATCGAAGTTGTTTCAGTGAAATTATCATTTCACTGAAACACCTTTTGATCTGTTATTCTATATTTCATATGATGTTTATCTTTCCGTAGAGATACCAATGCTGTAATCTTAGGATCGCACGCGCTCTAGCAGTTCTTTTATTATATTTCCCTAAACGTCAATATTTACTTTCGATATTACTTGCGTGTTCAGAAAAAGTCGAGGGAATTGGGACCAGCGTACTTTCACCTTGGCGTAAGTCTTGTGCCACTATTATTAATTCATCTAACAAACCTTGTTGTATATACCGGCTTTCAACAAATCACCAAATATTCAAAATTGAGCTATCGCTTTTTCTTCTTTCATTGCAGAAAAGTTATGTATTATGTAGGTGCATCTGAAAATGCCTTTAGTAAATTGGAAACGTTTCAAGTGCCCCGTTTGGGTTCTTTACGATATCAGAACTCCGTGTTGGGGGCCGATGAGATAATGAGACTGTCACAGAAATCATTACCGAAGATTATATTCATATATTAAATGCTGTGACAACATATGGGCTGACAAGTTCCGGGCCTAAGAGAGAAAACACATTTTTTTTGTTCAAAATTGGCTTTATTCATCAACGTAATCTCCATCAAGAGCCACACAATCAGCGCTTCTCTAATATTTCAATACCACTTTTTTAGAACGATTTATCTTCTGCCCCAAAATACGCCTCAGTTTCAACAATAACCTCTTCATTCGAGTGGAATTTCTCACCAGTCAGCCTTTTTTTTAGGTGTGCGAACAGCCAGTAGTCGATGGGAGCCAAATCTGGCGAATACAGTGGATGTAGGAGCAATTCGAAGTTCAATTCATGTAGTTTGCAATTTTTTTGATTGACTTGTGACGCGGTGCGTTGTCTTGATGAAACATTTTTTTCTGTGCCATATGCGATCGTTTCTTTGCAATGTCGGCCTTCAAACCGCTGCAATAACGCTATATAATATTCACTGTTGACGGTATTCTCCTTCTCAAGATTCGAGAAAGACATTTCAAACATAAAATCTACTCACGATTATCTTAGAATCTTAGGAATGTCGTCCATTTTACTCTAAACCCTAATAAAGTCTGTTTTCGAACTCCCCTCTAACATTACAGAAAACTTTACTGGAAATTGACTGGTATGCTGCTGTATTTCGTCTTTTAAGTTTTCAATATCAGAAGGGTTTGAAAAACATGTGTTGAAGGTGTTGAATCTGGTGATCTCGGAGGCTATTCAACTGCTTTCCTTCTGCCAATCCATCTATTCGGAAATCTCTCGTTTAACCAATTTCAGACGGGACTAAAATAATGAAGTGAAGCACTGTCCTACTGGAAATGTGACAGATACTCCTGCTAAATTTCTTTACCTTCTGCATCCTTTTGAGTTTCTAGCTCGTGAGTTATAAGAGCATTTAAGAGTACAGATTGCCAGTCAAGTTCTCTTCCAGAAATAAAGGACCAATAATGTCATTTCCAGGAATACCAGCCCAAACAATCAACTTTTTGTGGGTATTGTGTATGCTCTTCCCGAAAAATATGTGGGTTTTCGTCACTCCAATAGCGACAGTTTTGTCTATTAACATTGTCATTCAGAAAACCTGAACACCCATCGCTGAAACAGATGTTTAACAGAAGATTAGCGATGCTATTGATTCGATGAGACATGATTTCACAAAACTCTATTTTTCTATCAACTTTACTACTATCTACGTTTTACTATTAAACTACTTTTTGATGTGAATTAATGGGAGGTTATGGCTACTGTTACCCCTAATAAAGGGTAGGAACAGTACCACCTAATATTCTTACCAATTCTGGTCAAACCAGGTATCTCAGTATATGCGTTCCAATTAATTACTTTTGTTACTTTAAAACTCTATTTTTCGGAAAATGCTCATCAAAAAATAATAAGTCGGGGTACTATTTAAAGCAGAATTGAACGCCGATCAAAATGATGTGCCATTTGACCCCCCTTCCCATTTAAAATTCTAAGGGTAACATCTACCCCTCCTAGAGGGTTGAACCACGAGGGCTACTAATAGTCCTCGAAAGTGTCCCCCTTTTAAATAAAATTGACTTGTTTTTTCGATTCCTCATATTGTTTACTGTAAGGAAGATGGGAAGTTTTCAAATTGACACCCTGTATTGAACTACTGCCTTAGATAGAATGTAACATTGTAATTCATCTCTGAACTATCATATACCTCGTGTTTAATTAGACATATACAGTTAAGTTCAACTCAAGATCGATTATTATGTGCATTTAGAATCACGACTGATCTATATAATTTAAATCTGACTGCTTCTCAGTTTTGAGTGTTTTTGTTGCGCAATGTATGTTTATTTATTCTTTTTTCACATTACCAGTTATCGATGAACTGTAGATCAGAGGCTTGTGAAAACAATAATTGACTGAAAAATGAGAATTGAAATTTTCTATATTTTTTACCACTTTTACCACAGAAAACCCCTAAACTATTCCTTGACTGCTTACTTACCGATTATTGCTTTGATAGAGGTGAATAGAATTGAAATTTTCAAACATAACCTCAAAATGTGGAACAATATCTTTATATGAAGAGTAAGTATTTATGTTTCATCATATTTTCTCTCCCCTAATCGGAAGATATTTGTATCACTCAGAGCAGGAAACTCGACACAAAAATGAAACAAAAGTCGTATTTACTTTTTTGATTGACGATTTTAATATTGTGGAAATTCATGTTCACCGAGTACACTATAAAAACACACTTTTGTCTATTTTCCATGATAGTCTTTTATTTGTGGACTAGTTTCGGTCATTACCCCATTTTCAAAACTATCGTGGAAAATAGACAAAAGTGTGTTTTTGTAATGTACTCTCAGTGAAAGGTCTTATTAATTTATTGGGTGAGAAGAACTAACACTGCACTTTCATTCCCCACATTATTAGTATTATATTTTTCGTTTCGAAGAATTGTGGTTTTTTCCTTCTTCGATGAATCCTGGTAGAGAGTTCAAACACATTCATTATATTTTCTCAGAATTCTCGATTTCTCTCAGTCACCGCGTTCGGTTTCTTATTGAGAAACCATTTATAATTATGTCGTTCGTTCTGCGCCATGGAGGCTAAATATTTATACCTGCATGGGAGTTGTTTCGCAGAAAAATCGTGATAAAATCTTGTTAAAGAACACGAAACATGAATACAGCGAATTAAGCGATTTGGCTCTTGGGGATGCTTAACTTCGGGCACTGCGACTGAAGTTGCTAATACCAACTCCTGAACTCTAATTGCAATTCTTATGGAAATTAACCGTTCATGCGGAAATATTTATTTTGAATGTGTTTTCTAATATGTGCTTTGTGGAAGTTAGTCGCGTGTGTGCTGCACCTTTGCGGGATCATTAATCCATTATAATGTCACGAACACAGGCGGAGATGGTGGGGGGGTATATAGTCACAAAGGTACCATGAAATTCATAAACTTTGATTAATTAGAACGCTTCATTTCGCTGCGAACTAGTTATTATTTCAAAAGACTTTTGTGTGTTAGAGGTACAAATCAAATAAAGATTCAATTGACTTGTCTAGTAATTGGATGTCGCCAGAAAGACAGTTTTAGGGGCGACCTCACATCAAGCCAATTCTTTTTACCTGTTACCCCCTCAAACCACCCCTACTTCTTCGACATCCGTCATTAGTATCGTCTCTTCCGAGATTGTGCTAGAGTAGTATTTCTCAAAGTGTAAAGGGCACTGAGAGGTTTGGGTGGCGTTGAAGCGGTTCAGGGGGGCGATGGCTAATTTGAAAATGGTTTTTTGCTTTTAACACAAACTTTACTACTCCTTCACGCCTAACGCGCGTTTCCTCGTGTAACGCCATCTAGGGGACTAGACAGTAACTATTTTCTGTCCGATAGTTGTCAAACTATTAGCTTCAATGCGAAGCGAGAAGTTTCTAGTCTCCATTCTCGAAAGTACTAGGCCAACCCGCTGCCTTATATATGAGCGCGCGGACCATCCAGCCAGTAATGTCATAAAACGATATTACAAAAACTAGCTAGATAAAGTGCTGTACGTGCGGTGGAGAATACTGTGAGTGGTGTCGTTAGTAAGTTTTTAATATGGGATTCTTCACTTCGGCAATTTTCAAGACAAAATTATGTCGGAAGCAAAAAAGAAGAAACTGCAGTATTATGCGGAATATATGAAATATGGATTTATTGAAAATCCCACAAATCCATCTTCGCAACAAATTATTGAGCAGCCGAAGTAGAATCTGCAACAGGAAACAAACTCCTCCTTTGCAGGTCAGCAAACGCTTATGCCCAAACGAAAATTTACCAAAAGCAGATTTGAAAATGCCTGGCATGACTGAATATAATTTATCGTCAGGTATAGCTGACTTACAGACGACTTCATATGGTGAGAATCTTGCACCTTGAAAATTCGACAATCTCTCCAGTGTGCTATAATGATTGCTCCAGAAGATGGTCCACATATACCAGAAATGCACTTTCCAATCTGGATGGCCACCGACTACCTATTAGTCTCTGCAGTCATAGGAAAGCGTCTTCCTGAAAAACGTCACAAACCTTCTGAAGCCATGCATTTGTATTGCATTCCCACTGCCGATCAGATCCTCACTAGATGTGATTTGGGTAGACAAAAAAATGAGGATTCAATTACCCAAGTGGAATTCCTGTTGAAATCCACATACAATGTATTAGTTTTGCAGATTCAATATTTTGCTAAATCAAGAACGTGCAAAAGCTATGAAATCAAACTCTTGTTTATAAGCAATAGTTTCTGTAAACAAGACAGAAAAGATTCGAAAATCTGCTTCTAGGGTGGCGTCAGAATATTCAGAGATAGATAGCTGCCTCAATTAATTATCTATAGTTCACCCTGTTTATCGAAATTCCGTATCGAATTTGTTGGACAACAAATGATGCGAAAGTTGATACATTATTTCACGTTTATAACGACTCGCTTGAAATTAAGTCAACCAAAAACCAATCGCTAACTCCAGAAGTCATTTACAATGTCTATTTATAAGTCTAATAAGAGCTCATTAATTATAGAAGCATTTGAGCTGAATTAATTGAATAATATAAAAGCGATATTTCGTGAAAAACAAAGTGCGTGGAATGTAACGGTTCCTTTTAAGCCATCTCGACAATTCTAAATTAATGACCCTACTTTTTTATGAAAAACTAATAATATTAAATAGAATCCTGAAATGCCTATCGTCAAAATAAATACAGTTTTCTCTGTAATGTAAAATAAATTTCCGATAATGGGTCTATTGAATAAACAAAGTTTACCATCTATTTTTATAGAGGGCAAAACTGATCGTAATAACGACAATTTAGTTTCATTGTGGACTTGTCTTTATTATACTTCCATTGGTATAGAATTGCCAATATGGAATACAACGATATTGGCAAAAGTACCTAACAGGCTATTTCACAACAGAATTGGGTGCAGATTCTTTGGCTCTGATATTAACAGCATGAAAGTGATCAATAGCATGAAAGGGATCCTATAACAGAGGTGTACAATTAGAATTTCAAAAATATTGTAAGCGGCACAAACGACCGGTATGAAACTAATCAGTAAAAATATTCCTAATTTAGTATAAGGAAGGTCTGAAAATTCCAAGCAATGTTTATTACATCATAATTGCCCTAATAGCTCATATAGTCTGACCAATATACTTTTTGTCGCAGTTCTCAGCTTTTCTATTCAGTCTACCACTTATAGTAGGGGAGCCCAAGCGGGGTAGATTAACATACAGCGGGATACCTTGTAATTGAGTACCTTCACCAAATATTAGCCCTACATATACGACCGCCCGTCAAGGATAAAGGATCATATTAGTAAAAAAAATTGGATCATCAAAAATTCCCAAGCGCATCAAATTAAGGAAGTGGGAGTGAATTACTTCCTAAAAAGTTTATATTCCACTAATGTCACAATTTAGGAGTGACGTCAAGAAGAAGGAGGAGGGGTACAAACGTCCTCTCGACATTCTCTAGCGTGGCTTTTTATTTTATTTTGAAGAAAATAATTCAAGGATGACAAAAAATATATAATCTGACGATGTCCTCAAGTCAAAATAACAAAAATTCGTCGATAAAGTTCACTGTTTGTAGTTGCGCGATGCCTATATTCCCCTCTCTGTGTTTCTACTCCTCTCTCAGATTATGAGAAAGCACGTCTGGGACGTTGGGATGAAGCATATATATTTTAATCTGACGCGCTTGAGTATTTCAAAGTGCCAATTTTTTTTGCACATTCTAGTAATGGCCACGAATTTGCGTCACATCCAAATCGTCAGATTATTGAACGAGAGCTTTTTTAAGGTTCACTTAAAAAATCTGACACGCTCGATATTTTTTTTTATATTCAGCCCTTACGTACGACCACTCCCATTATGAAAACCATCAGATTTAACATATGTAATTTATTAAAAATTCATAGGACATGGATGCTATGAATATCTGACGCGCTCGAGTATGTCCATGCAATAGTTTTTTACATTTTTGAAAATCTATAGCCACTCCCCCCACCGATGAAAAGGTATACATTATATGACATTTTTATATTTTTACCGTTTGAGCTTGCAACCCAATAGGTCTCTATGACACTCGAGTAAATCCCCATTTAGCATCGTGGGCTCACCTTTTATTATTGAAAAGAACAACCTATTTCAAAAGGTACTTTTATGTTCAGTGCTTGAAAATGTGATCCAAGAAATATGGACAAGTCTCAACATTTTTTGTCATAGGCAAGTTAAAAGCTGTCGGGAACATATTTTTCCTGTGCACATTACTTTCTAAAAAAAATTTTTGGCATCTCTCATAACTAAAACATACAACGATGGTAGCTTCTGATTGTTTTGGTAGCTTCTGATTGTTTTCAGTTTTATATGTGAACCCAATATTCAAACCTAATATTTGGGGATCTGTTTGTAACACGTGCATTTCGTGTGTATTTTTTGTGGAGGTTATAATAACAAAACTGTAATTTGTTAGTTAGATTCAGATTCTCAGTTTTGTATTTGGTAGTTTCCTAACAGAATTTTCTTGTTTCAGGTAAGCTTTTTCACCAACTGAATGGCATTTTGGCACAACTTTGCAAATGATGATCATAAGGTATTTATTAGAATAATAAATTTTTAGGTGTTTCCAATGTTTGACATTGTATTAACACAAAATATTCACCCATATATTTTTCTGTGAATAAGTATAAAAAACTCACTTCTTAACTGATTTCGTTATTCAATAATCATTTCTGATTACATAATTTTTCAGAAGTTTTCATTGACAGAGTTCCCCACTTACGTATCCAGCTTGTTATACCACAATTTTCTCAGATGAATGTACATTTATTCTGTAAGTCGTCAAAATTTTAGATACAGGAGTGATTCAAAACTCCATGTAATAAACTGATTCAATTCAAATTTCATTTTTTTTTCAGATTATGCAAATATAATCTTGTTTTAAAAAATATTTATTCTACTATTAATTAATTTCAAGTTACTTATACCGACTATTTGTCGTTTACTCCTACATGAGCATGTTTTTAGTACCACTGTGCATATTAAACAATCTTCACTCACATCTCCTTGCATGAAAGATTCGAAATCTCGAAATATTTCTTCTTGGTCTCACGATTTTAATAACGTCGTTATTGCATTATCCTCTTATTATTCCACCGACATCAAATCCTCGACGAGCTAATTAATGTCATCACATTTATGTAAACTTTGAACAACTCGCCCGTGACAATTCCATTAGTTTATAGAAATTGTGTTCAACAAAATTAAAACTTTCTTTCATATGGAATCACGTCGTGAAATGCATTTTCCAATATGGGATGTAAAAGCTTTCTTCGAATAATTCTGTGAACGTCTACTCGAATATTTCTTATTTGTTAACTTTCCTTGCAAGACGTTCTTCATTATACATACAGGAATACAGAAAATATATTCGGTTTGTGGTTTCTTTTTTATCGAATTCACTCAGTAAACTTTTGCCGCATATTTGTTTTGAAAACTCGTGGAAAGCAAATAACACTAACTTTAGGAAGACTCTATTCATAATAGGTGAAAAACTTAGCGGTTCTATTTGTGTATAACGATATTGTTCATCGGAAAATATTTTTTCAAATATCCACTGTTATTGATGTTTTTAGTTTTTCACCCTGCTGCAATTTGACAGAGAATAGAGATTCTGCAAACTGCGTTACAAATGGCAAACCTCCTAAGAGTCTTTATTAGTCACGTAAAATGTATAAGTTCAAGTTTCTGACTAACTAGACTTTTCCAAGGTTCAATATTACGCATTAACATTTCGGGGTGAATTTTTAGATTTGTCCATGATCAAACTTGAACAGTATCTTTGTTGATATGAATACATACATTTTTCAGATTTTGAAAGGTTGTAAATCTATAAAAACATCGAAAAAAGATACTTATAGAGCAATACAATATTAGGTAGATACACTATATTGAAAATGGTTCACAGCCTTCTTCAAAATTGAAACTATTAATTTGTCTATTTTTGTGATGACTCATGAAAAAATCCAATTCTTATGAAAAATCATCAAACTTATTTTCACTTTCATGAATGGTTTTTACAAGGTAAAAGCTAGACGCAGTCTAGCTATTCCGAATCGAATTTTCGGAAACTGCCGAAAAGAGTTCGAAAAAAAGCACTTCTTAACTAGAGCATTAATCTCAGAACCTATTTATTACCACATGTTTCTCTATATAGCTTAGTCAGGCCGGTTTGATACCAAAATTAGTTTAGTATATTGAATGTAACCAATAAAGCCTAAATAATATGATAATAATAATAATATCACTAAGTATACTACTAATACTAAAATAAGTTCAATACCTTCTAAACTCAGTTTAGTATTGAACACATCTAAAGAAACTATTGCATAACATAACACTTGTTACAGTTTTGTAAACGATGTAGTAAAAATCTTACAAGTTTTTCCCTAGTACGTTTTCATAGATTTTCATCATCAAATATCGGACAATTTGATCACATTACTTCGGAAATGAGCACGGATCGAACTTGCCTTCAACGCAGATTGGAACTCTCTTACCAAGTAGCTATCAATCATTGGAACCATGTGGTTTTCTTATCCTGTTAACTTTATGCTGTAACAAGTTTCAAAACATTTTTATATTAATTTCCAAGATTCGTTTTTTTTGACGAAGAAATCCACCTTGAATGTACTACACTAAATTACTCACAACTTCCATTACATGTCTACGATGAAAAAGTTGCAGTGTATATGGAAAGTTTTGCCCCATTTCGCTATTATTTCATTTCAAACTCGGAAAGTAATATTGAAATACATTTCATTTTTCGAACTTATTGGAATTCCTGTTACTTCGAAACTCATTTCTTTGAGAAGTTGTTACGTTACAGGAAATGCATAATATATCAACTTATGTCAAGATAACTTTCCTGAGTGATTCATTGTATTCATTCGTTTTCAATCAAACCCAGGCAGGATAGGTTTGAGCGTAAATTTCAGCATTGGGTGCAAATTTCTTAGTAATAAAATAGAGATCATCATGGTGAAGGGATTCATTATTCAACACTGTTTCATATAAAAAACCCACCCACTCAAAGAATATTTAGGTTTGACCAATCGATATTTGAAGTAAGTCAACTTGACGTAAAATAATAACTCAACTGAACGAATTCAATGATAATAATGGATGTCTTGAAAATATATGTGTACAGCTTGTCAAATATAGGAAGAGGTTTGTGAATTTCTGCTCTTTCTCTCTTTAGATGGTACAGTACTAGCGAAAGAGAGAGAGAGATCAGAAAATTTCAAACGTCTTCCTATATGTGACAACCTGTATATGTTATAATTTTTCATTTGACAGGGCTCATCCAAGTATTTTGCTTCTGTTTCAATAATTAATTCCTTTTTCTTTCACTTTCGCAGATTTATGTGTCTTTTTTGTTAGCCAATTCAAGTCCGAACCTCTTAAATTATTCTATTCAAGAAATATTTATTTTTCAAATTACATCTTGTAATTATATTTGAATATGTAATACAATCCAATGTTTTATTTTGTTAATTGGCTGTATTCAACAACACCGTCAGAATATACATAAACGGAAATACCGCGGTAGTTTCTTTGTGAATAGAGTAAGTACTACTCACTCAATAACCGAGGAGCGAAATACAAGATACCCGTCGATAATTGGATCTGAACAAACACTTCTGGAGCTTTGCAATAATCAAAACATCTCTCATCCTAATCTCCGGTGTTACGATGTTCCTATTTCTCGGGATAACAATGGCTCCGGAGACAAAAGCTAACGATCTTACGCTATTAACGTTGATACTACACCTCCCAAATCTCAAGGAGCCATACATTTTCATTGGCGACCCTATTAAATTGACAAATCTGTCAATATCAACAAAAGTCTGGGTTACTTTTTTCCTTTATGTGGTTTTTCTATAGGGTCTTTCATTAAGCGCTTTTTATATCTAAATTTAAATAAAACAAATATCAAGTTAATATTTTACCTGAAATTCTATATTTTTAATTTAGAATGAGATGAAAGAATTGCCACATTTTCAAGATCTTGTTTTGCAACTTGTGGAATCGAACTTACAACCTGAACCACATTTCGAATATTTATATAACTTTGTAAATCCTTACAAACCAATTGAAAATATACGGAAGCAATAAGTATTTTGTTCACTATTAGATACTGCATTCATCCATTCTGTACGACGCATTCCATGAAGTTGAGATCCTCTGACAATTTCAACTTCAGATATGATTAATATCACATAAAGGAATCCTACTGGAGTTTTATCCTAACACCAAACCGTTATTTTCAACACCTCGACACGTGTTTCGACCACCAAGTGATCATCTTCAAAAAGCAGTTTAATCTTGCTCTTGGGGATGATCTAATGTGATTTACAATATCAGCTCTAAAGCTTTTGGTACTGATCGAGTCAATATATTATATTTTTACACTTTTGCTGCCTTACTATAATTCCGTATATAACACATATAATAAATGAATGTATTTTAACCAACCAAAAGACTTCAATCACCTCAGATCAATCAGTAATCTTCCTGCTCTGTCCAAAGTTCTAGAAAAAATTATGGAAATACAAATACGAATCTTTGTTGAATAGTCTGAAATTCTACCTCAAAAGCAATCGGGATTCAGACCTGGTTACAGTTGTGTGAGTGCACTTGCAAATATAACGGATGACATTAACAAAGGTATTGATGAAAATAAAGCAACTGTACTCATCCTACTGGACTTTTCGAAAGCATTTGATTCGATAAACCACAGAATTCTCCTATCCAAACTTCACTACTTAAAGTTTGACCAAAATGCTTGCAAACTTATTACTTCATATTCATAGACTTCAGCGTCTTACTCTGAATTATAAAACTTCTAATTTTGCTCATGTATCATGCGGTGTTCCTCAGGGTAGTATTTTGGGTCCACTTCTGTTCACCTTATTTACTGCAACATTTCATGAGGCTCTGCAGCACTGTAACTACCACTGGTATGCTGATGACACACATATATAAAACTTTTGAACCTGATAATGTCATACAAACTAACAGAGAAATAAATATCGACTTACAATCTATAAAAGACATATGTGATGAACATCTACTTAAAGTAAATTCCCAAACGTCATGTGTTATTTTGTTCTGCAATGACAATGTCAGGAATGATATATCTTATAACCTAATACTGAGGATGGAAAATTACAGAATAACTTTTAGTAAGAGTGCAAAGAACTTGGGGTTGATACTGTATCAAAAATTGTGATTCAAGGAACAGGTTAATATTATGTTGAAAAGAAGTTACACTAGCTTGAAGATGATTTACCCACATAGACACTATTTAGGCCAAGATGTAAAAAAATGCTGTGTGATTCATTATTGCTTTCCCAATTCAACTATTGTGATATTGTATATGGGCCATGTTTAGATGGCGTGGATAGTCAGCGTATTCAGAAAATCCAAAACTGCTGTTTGAGACTCATTTTTGGCATAAAAAGCAGACAGATGATTTCTCATAAAATTAAAGAAGTTGAATGGCTCAATATGTCCAACAGGTGTGAACTACATATCCTTTGCTACTTCTACTTTTGAAATACAAGCAACCTAACTATCTCCATGATGAAGTTATATATAAAAAAGAAATACATCATAGAAATACTCGACGAACGTTTTTTATCATCATTTCCCGACATAGAAAGGAAATTTTCCAAAGAAGTTTTTCTTATAATATTGCTAGTTACATGAATACGTACAAGATAACCGACTACAGTAGGTCGTGTTTCTTTTTGAAAAAAGCCATGACTGTATATTTGCGTTCACTACAGAAATGAGAAATAATTGGAAACATCTCCCAACTCAGCGCAAAAATAAAATTCTCACAGCGTCGTCATGCAACCTAGCGGTTTTAAGGCCTGAAGAAATCACTGCCCTCATAAGTGAAAATAAAATATAAAAAGGGTTCCTATCTTCTGTCTCTCTCTTTCTCTTTCATCTTTTTTTTCTCTTGCTTTTCTCTCGTCTTCTCGTTTACTGGTACTAGTCAGTAAGTATGTTTTAGTTAGTAAGGGTCTGAGTGGAAAACCAGTTTCTCTCTTCCTGGTGTTGAAAACTGAACTCTCACCTTTTAATTACCTAGCTTTTTTTAATTGAAACTTAATATTGTCTGTGGATTTGTGGTAAACAATAAACGTATTATTATCATTATTATTATTATTATACAAAATTTCATCCTCCGAAAATATAGCGGTACGGAGAGATGAAATGGTAATTTTCATATGTGAACGCGCTCCTTTTATTCCTAGTTGGAATATTAGAAAACTATTTCTTCCTACGCATCTAAGACCTAAAAAGCACATAAAAAAATTTCCAGCCTAGGACTTACCAGCACGGAGAAACAGAGGGTGAATGAGCATTTATGTATAAGTGAAGATTACTCGAATTGTCATATATATGAATATCAGTATAAATATTAATTAGAATGTTACTGTTAGTAACAATATTTCAATACTCAATACAAATGAGAAAGAAAAAATTTGAAATTTTGTTTCACAAAGAAATATGATTAAGAAATGTGTTTCATTGATTTATTATTTATCATACACGGTTGCCGAAAAAATTGTGTACGCAATACGTCAGAAAACAGTTTTTTTGAGCTCGTTGACTTGAAGAATTTTGTCTACTCGACAATACAAAAAGACAGTAGTTCTGAACTTGTTAGGTGAATTACTGTTTTGTGGTTCTTCACGTAAAAAAACGTATGAACTCGTATTTGTTTAGGCTTTTTAAGACTAACTCTCCTCAATGAATATGAAAAAAACCCAACCGGTTGTCACTTTGATGGTGAATGGGCATTTCTACCGCCCCATTGGTGCTGGACTGATATATGTCTATATTTTACTGTATGCATATTCATCAGTCTCCTATCAAGGTCAATTCGCAAGTGATTGATCCACCCTCTTCTTTTTCAGTGCGATCAATGGAAATAGTTCATTTTTGTCCACCAAATATGAGATGCTGTCCTCATGGTTCTGGTTTCCTTTCTGTAGAAAAACTTCATGGAGCAAGAGCCAAATCGATCCCTCTACGAAACCCTCCATCACTTGGAAGGATCGATTGCAGCTTGAGAAATGGTTCTGATGCAGATTTTGTGGAACATATTCTTCCTTGCAAATCAGCAGACAGTTGTCTTGAAAATCTTGCGACGAATATTTAGGAAACAATTGCTACATGAATAGCATGTAGCAATTGTTTCAAGTGTTGTTCATGACAAAGAATTTTGAGAACGAAGTTTTAACGATGAATAAGAAAGTTTCCTTCTTATTCACCCAGTTCAAACACCTGTTCATGCAGCTGCAGTTTCGTAAAAATGTATCATATTTCCCACCAACTGATTTCCTAGAGTTTTTGAAGTTCACTAGATACTCTCCAGAACCACAAGAGGTTTGTTCCGAATTCTTGGGATTCTTGTTGAATACTCTTCATGAACAGGAAAATAGTAGGTTCAATACTCCTGACCGCTCTGGATCGAATGATTCCGTACAGTCTATTTCGTCTTGTGTCCGTAGAACTTTTGCTGGAAAAATCCTCACTAATTTAGTTTGTGGTATATGTTCAAAAGTTAACAAAAACATATGTGACATTCTGGAACTTCAACTAGCGTTTCCTTCTATGACTGATAACCAGTCCGTGCAAAGATTGTTGTTGAATCATCTGAAAATGGAACTTTCAACGGGTGATGATCAACTGTATCGCCAAATTTAAGCAAAACTAACTGACTATAATGAGACAATAAGTATAGCTGAGGCATCAGTCAATCTAATAATAACACTGGTAATCTTCCAACATGACTCAACCTCAGACAGAAGTACAAAAATCTTACGAAGGTTAGACATAGATGAACACTTCAATCTAGCAGACCACTATTATAATCTTCATGCAGTTATTGTTCACTGCGGGTCTGGCGGTGAGTCTGATCATTATTACGCTTTGGTCAAGGTTGAAACGGACTGTCGTGTCACAAAATTTTCTGTTGATATCTTGAATTCATTGGAGCCTCTGGAGTCACCCTACATTTTGGTTTTATGAAAGAGGATATTGGCAGATCAAGATCTTCAAATGATGTGGTTTTCCTGCAGCTAAAAAAGCAAATGCGCCAATGAAATCACTCAAGTCACCCCGGAGCGCAAATTAGTTTTTTTGGTGATTCATAATTTGTATTACTTTTAAAATTTTGAATTACTAATTACATATAGTATATATTAGTGACATTGAAAGTAACATTGTTTTTACTGAATTCATTCAAGTAAGACTTTTCACACTGTATATCACTCGTCATCCTCTACTGATTCCCCACCTGCTGTAACACTGTACCCCTATGAGACCGAGTTCATATCAGATTTACCTCTTAATCAAACATAATCGGAGAACGATGCCCAACAGCTGTTCACTTTCTCGTAATATTATCCATCATAAATTCATATTCACCTACTGTTACTCATGTTTGTGGAATGATCACCTGAAAAAATATAATCAAGCTGAGAGAAAGAGTTGCAGGGTCCAGCCGGCCAGCATCCTCAGTAGCGGAAACTGGTTTCTATGAAACGCGTATCTTCCTCAAGTGTTGATTTTAACGAATATTACATGATTACCGCAGTTGTAAATTAGGTTGCTGCCGTTATTCTTGTAAGAGATAATCACATTTGCAGATGGTAGATATAATAACAACGGATCTGGTTTAATTATACCCTCGAGTTGAGTATAAGTGCGAATGAATTCGATACACCTCGGCCTTTCACTAATTCCCAGCTTCTCCTGAGGTTTTGACGTCAGATTTGAGGAAAACGTATCATTAGAAAACATCATCAATTGGACAGTGTATGGGTGTGAAATGAAAAATTTGCAAACAGTTCAAAAATTTGTGAAAAAAAACTGGGGACTTCTTTACCTAGTTTTACGAGAAATGTTCAGTTGATTACCCTATTTGAGTTTCCCCAGTTGCCAAAATTCAAATCAACTCAACTATAAGTATAATATTAGTCCATTGAAAAGTTACATTTTTGGTTCAGAGGACGCAATTTTATTTTTTCATTGTGTAGGGGAGATCAGTAGAAGCTTGAGTTCAAGTTTGTGGGGTCGCCACCCTTATCCCCCGGCCACCATCTTGGTAAAAGGGGTGCAAAGGGTTTTTGCATTGTATCTCGTAAACTAACAACCCTACAATTCAATCAAACATGAAATTTAAAAAATTACATTTTCTACAATTAAATTCTCATCATTTTTTATCGTCAAGTGACCAATAAAAAAGTTATAAACAAATATAAGTTATAACCTCCAAAAGGAAACTTTTGGAGGTTATAACTTTCTTCCAGTTCTTTTTACAATAAAATCACATCATAGTAATTTTGTAGAGGGTTTTTCAACGAACAAGTTTCACTATGGAGTTGTTCAATTTTATTCATTTATCTAGGTTTTACAGCGCTCCAAACTTGACCAGATTCTCGAATGCTCATAGGGATACAATAAAAACAAAACGTTAGGGTTACTTTTCTATCTATATATTTTTTTATTCATACAATTCATTATGATCTTAACATTCCTATGCTATTATTGACCTATTTTTGACCTTTCTCCCCACTACAAAACTTAGAACCCTAAGCAAGTAGAAAAGGCCCAAGTAGTTGTTTGATGTTTGTTTGAAGGTGAATGACAATGTTTCATGGTGAATTTCATTAGTTTGGACTTCCATTGTCTAATATTGTGTAAAATGATTTGAAATCCCTGAAAAAAACAATAGAATTGAAAATTAAAATAGCTCAAAATGCCAAATATATTATGCAAAAAAAGCTGAAAAGAATTCAAAGTGTAATAAAATATGAGTGAAAACAATTGAA